>BKCP01010515.1:924245-974525 GCA_008636005.1 Striga asiatica | reverse complement strand
CCTACAGAGGCGGGGCTTTGGTGTATTAAAGCCAATTTGACATGAATGACTAGCAGTTTCGCCATCCGCCTTCAACCTTGAGCCGCCAATAATTGCTCCCCCCAAAAAAAAACCCTAACTCGCCAATTCCTCTCATGGCCTCAATCGACAGGCTCAGCGCCTTGCCAGACGAAATCCTCTCGCACATCCTCTCTTTTCTCCCCTTGAAAACCTCCGTCTCCACCAGTACCCTCTCCGCGAGATGGAGGTTTTTATGGGCTTATGCCCTTAACATACAAATCACCGATTGCCCATCGAGGTCTATGGATACAATATACGATGATAGCAAGTTCGAAGACTTCCTGAGAAAGATTCTGTCCCAATGTGAAGCTCACAGCGTGATCACACTTCGCCTCCACAGGAATTTCTTCTACGAGCATAAACTTGAGGCGTATCTCGAGAGCGCCTTTGCGTGCAAGTTGAAAACTCTCGATCTTAGGTTGCTGTGTGACTTTGAATCTTTGCCCCCTTGTGTGCTCACCTCCGATACCCTAATTGATTTGAAGATCAATTTTTTCAATATTAAGATGAAGAATGTCACCGTGTGTTTACCAGCCCTCAAGAGGCTTCATATTGAGACAGCTATCCTTGACGGCTCCCTCGAAAACCTGATTTCCTGTTGTCCGGTGCTTGAAGAGCTAACCTATATCGGATGTAGCGAACATGTGGTATCCCATTGCATATCTTCCTCCACTATGAAGAGGTTGGTCCTCAATTGTGAGTTCCCTTACAAGTTGAAGATAGATACTCCTGCGCTTGATTATCTATTACTACGGTTTGATATCCCCCATAATTTCTCGGTTGGGTCGATGGACTCCTTAATTGAAGCAGACATTGTTGTTTTCGATTTCAACGATGATTTTTATTCTCGTTCCATGGTAGAATTTGTGGGTAGGTTATCTAGTGTAAAAGAATTGAGCTTATGTGTTTGGGATTTGGGTCGGAAGGTACACCCTGTTTTCTCCATCTCCTTTTGCTTTTTATTCTCTCTGTTTTTCTTTCTTTTTGTAATCTTTGTTTTCCTCCAGGCTCCTGACTTTACCCCTGATGATTTGAACATAAAGTTTCACAATTTAGCCAAACTCACGGTGAAAGGTGATTGGCGTTTCATCTCATATTTCGTGGAGAAGGCTGACATGCTTGAAGTCCTTAATGTTAGTATGATTGTTTCGTCCGTATTTTCAACTTGTATGGTTATATGTGATTAATTGCCCGTCCATGTTCTGCATTTGTTTTCTTTTTGTTTAATCATCAGGTCATACACTATCCGGAACCGGAATGTGAGTGGAAACCCGTCCAGTTGCCTATGGCTAATTCAATCATGAAGCTTCACAATTTAATAAAACTCGAACTGCAAGTCGATTGGTGGTTCCTCACATATTTCCTAGAGAAGGCTGATAAACTTAAAGTCCTTATTATCCGCAATGTAAGCATTTCCTTTTTTTTTTTTTTTCCAATTGATAAGGCCAGCTGGATTGTGGCATTTGTTTACCTTTCTGTTCCGTTTTCAGGTTTATAATAAGCATAAGCGAAAACGCTGGTTGGCGGCACCCCTCCAAGTGCCTAATTGCCTGTCATCACATCTTAAAATAGTACAAATTCATGAATTGGATGGCACAGAGCATGAACTCGACATGGTTAGATATCTCTTGAAGAATGCTAAAGTCCTCGAGAGGATGGAAATAGATTGTCTGGCAGAATCGATTGGGAGAATTTCATCATTTGATCGAGGATCTGAGAAGTGTGAGATTGTCTTCAACGAATATCTGGAATCGGACTATGGCTGACTTATGTTTTTGACACGATCTAAGTATGGTCCTCGTATATCACTCTCATTTATTCATGCGTGTCTTATTGTGAGTAGTTTTATTACCCTTTTCTTGTTGCTATTATGAGATGATAAAAGGATAAGATATAATGGCATAACCAGTGGAACATTTACTGTTGTATTTTACATTTTAAATATGACATTTTTTTTTCTTCTCTCCGTGCAGTGGGAAATGGTCATTTTTCATTAGAAAATGGTCTTCTTCCCATTTGTTTACGGGGAATGTCTATCTGTACATTTTTTATTTCATTGTTTCAGCCGAGAGAATTATAGTGGGAAATTTTATTGTAGGGCTTGATTTTTGGTATTGCGTCACAACATAATTTTTGGTATTTTTTATTTGTTCATCTTAATTTTTGTTGTTTAATTAAATTTATCTTATTTAATTTGAATGTATTTATCAAATTATTTAAATTTCATTTATGTTGTTTTTCTATATTGACTTACCTTATGTAATTTTAATTAAATTTTTCATACTATTTCATTTTACATTATGTTATTTAGAATACATTTACCTAAATTTATTTTATTTATTATTTAACTTATTTTTTTGTTATTTTTACTTATTTTAATTTTCATTTATCTTACTTTCTATTATTTTAATTATTTTTATGCTACTAAATTAATAATAATTACGAACAAAAAATAAATAAAATAAGTAGTTAAAAAATAGATTATTTTATTTTATTTTACTTTCAATTTATATATTTTATTTAATTCTAGACTTCTAGTTTATTGTATTACTTTTTATTTACTATATATATATTATTATATTGTCTTATTTAATTTTAATGTAATTTTTCAAATTATTTTAATCAGGTTTATTTTAGTAGTTAATTTGATTTAGCTTCTTTTATTTTAAATAAACTTATCACACAATTTTATTTTCGTTTATCTTGCTATACTTTAATTATATTTACCTAATCTCATTTCATTTCACATTTAACTTAATTTATATTATTTTATTTAGTACTTACTTATTTTAATTTCATTTACATTTATCTTATTTTTTAATATTTTACTTATTATTATATTTTAATTAAATATTTATATTTAATTCATCATATTAATTTATCTATTTTATTCTATTTTTGTTTTTATTCCAATCTATTTATAATTTTATATTATTTATTTTTATTTATTCTATATTATACTTATTATTTTGTTTAATTACATATATTTTGATTTACATATATAATTGATTTATTTTTATTTTATTTACTTTTTATTTTGTATTTTATAATACATATTGTTCTTTTCATTATTAAAAATATTTAGTTGTGTAGCCTCGCGATGAAATGTTTACGAATTACGGAATTCCTTTATGTCCGGTCTCAAACCCCACTATCATTTTGGTGTTTTCAATAAAACTCATAAGTGTAATAACGTAAATTAGTAATTCAACAAAATTACTTATGAAGTTGTAATAGTTGGAAATTTATGTCGATACCATAGCAAGTTGTGTTGTAGCAAAAATTCTACGGAGTCATCGGATGGTTTTTTTATGGAGCCATCTCCTTCACTTAATGTATTGACACATGTTCAAATTGTATTTATTGCAATACGCGTGTCAATGCACTATTGATGAATAAGTATGGATGATTCTATAACAAAATTGGTGCTTGTAGATAAGTTGATGGAGCGTTTTTTTCCTAGTAGAAGGTCGGGGGTTTGATCCCTTCGTGCGAAAATTTCATTTTTCATTTTAATTTTGCTACCTCTGCGAAGAAAAAATCAAATGAAATAATAATTTAGCCTTCCCAGATTGGATTACGAGTATAAGAGGTCACAAACTGTATCTCTAATTTTTTTCCACCAGACTAAAACTTTTAATAAACCTTATGCAGAATTGAAAACAAAAAAAAAGGGTTTTTTAACCAGGTTAAAAACTATTATATCCTTATCTTACTTTTTTAGCTTCTTATCGTGTAAGTTAATTTTCAAAATTGGAGGTCAAATATTATCACACCTTTTTGGAGCAATTTATGTGTGCTATTTTCTTGAAAACATTTAAATATTAATAAATCTATTTAAAAATGCAAATATCTAATGTACATGAACAAATTTATTATGATTTATTGTTTGAACCGTAATTAAATACCACTATTTACCTCATGAACACGAGCAAATATATAATAAATTTTGGTTTCCTCTGGACAAGTCGTAAAGTATCATTTATTTGAAAATGAGTTGGAAAAGTAAAAGATCAAATTTATATACACAGTAATGAACAAAAAGGGGCAATTGGAAAAGTAAAAGATCAAAATTACATACACACTACACTAATGGAAAAAAAGAGGCACCAGATGCTATTCTTATCAGAGCCAGGTTTCGATCCTGGGACCTATGGGTTATGGGCCCATCACGCTTCCGCTGCGCCACTCTGATTTGTGATTATGATTGTTGAAAAATTACATTTGTGTGCATTAATTTAAAAGCGAATTACTAAAAAAATCTTAAAAAGCCCAATTAGAAGCATCCGTACAAGCACATGATGGATGTGTTCTTGAGAAATTTACTCACCTTACAATAAATTGCCTAAATAATTTCAGATTTACGATCAAATAAACAATTCATCAAAAAAACGAGATTTTAATACTGATTAGGCGGTTAAAAGTGATATTAAGTAAAGGTAATGGAAACCGAAATTTCAAGAAATGTGATTTTAATACCGCTGTTTTACTCAACCAAAAAAAAAGAAAAGATATCACATTCTCTCTCCATATCTCGGACTTTGTGCACAGAACTTATCTCTCACCAAAAATATTTCATCTCTCTCATCTCTCATACATAGAAAGCTTTCATCTCTCATCTCTCTCGTCTCTCACACTCAAAAATTTCTGCAAGGATAACCCACTCGGTGATAGAAATCCTACAAAGATAACCTGCTTTCATCTCTCTCGTCTCTCATACTCAAAAAGTTTTGCATCTCGGCGATAGAAATTTTGAAATCCGAGATTCGAGACGATGCAACAATGTCCAAGCAAAAATAAATTGAGGGCAAACCCATCCAACATTGAAGACGAAGCAAGGATAACATGCTCTCAATCTCGTCACAAATCTCAATTTCGACCTCCCGAACGCAAGGTTGTACAAAAAAAGCTTCAATTTCAGAAATTGGATGCTCCTACCCGTACAAAGAAAGCACCAATTCCGAACCCTTTTAACACTTTTTGAAACGCTATATTTATTAAAATATGTATATGTTTTTAAGTCTATTGACTTTCATCAACGTTTATTTGTTGTTTATCTTATGTGTATGTATATATATATATATATATATATATATATATATATATTGATGGGTCTACTTCTGGATTTGAAGAGAACCGGTGGTTTTGAGCTCAGATCTGTTTGAATCGCCTTCGAACCGTTGCTAGACCGCAACAACACCTGCAAGAACTCAACGCCGGAAGTGTTTCCGACGCTCAAGTCAGTATGTAAAAGAGATGAAGAGAAGCTGCTCTCAGAGAGCAACAGCAGCTTCAGATGAGAGTATGGAATCAATGGAAGTTAGGGTTTAGGGTTACCTCACCTCCTTTATATAAGAGGAAACACTTACTCAGAGTACCCAAAATGCCCCGGTCGACTTACATGAAAGGTCCAAATGCCACGGTCGGTTCGTCTCCCCTTGTTGCTGAGTTATCACAAGATTCCCTCTTATCCATTGAAGAATGCAGAGCCTCAAGTATGTTGAAAGTGTGATGAATCGTCATCACGTTTTCGGTCTCGAGGCACAAGAAGTCGACCTCGAGATCTGAAAGGTCGACTCGTGATCGCATGAGGATTCGGAGACTACGCTCGATTATTCTTACGTGGGAGTCAACTTCAGGAATCGACTGTAGGAAGTCGACCTCGAGGAGTCGACTTGCATGGATTTCGCCCTTCTGTCGTAGTTGTCTTGCTGAGGAGTCGACTTAGGTATGTCGACGGGAGTACGTTTGACATGTGAACGGTCTGAGTATTTAGCCGGTCGAGTAAAAGGTTCTTGGGCCGGTAGGTGACAATATGGCTATCACATGATAAGCTTGTCACATGATAACATCTTTGATAAACATCATATAAACATCTTTGATCTTGCAATAAGCTTGTCACATGATAACAAAAATTGTATATATACACATAATATGAACACCCTATAAACTTTTCTCAAATGCAATATACTTATAACATGACCAAAAAAACTGACGATATATGTATATATATATATAATTATATATATACACTTTTTGTTCTCCTATTATCGGGTTATTGCAGAATCAAAAATATGTTTATATTTCGTTTATCTTATGTATATATATATGTACAATTAACCTAGCAATATGTATATATTATGTCAAGGTATGGAAGAATGATGAGGATGCAGTGAAGCTTGCAAACCTCATGTCAGTTAGTTAGAATATGCTTGCCTCTTCATGGAGTACTGTTTGTGTTTTGTGTATGGAGAGTTGAACCATGTTGGTATTATTAGCATTACGTTTTTGTTGGATCGTTTATTTTTTTTATCGCTTTATTTTGGTGAAGTCCCGTGTATGAATATTTGTGATATTGTTTTAGATGTTTCATTTGCATAAGGTTAACCTATCAAAATGCAATGTTGGAATCGTTGCTATTGGATCCCCCTGGGTTGATTTGGTGACTGCTAGTCTGGTTGGATTTGCTGGAGAGGGAGGGCTAGTGCATTTTTTTGTTTGGTTTTAGGACCTTTTGTATTAGTCTGTTTCTTTGTTGTGTTCTTGTGATTTTGGTTTGGACCATTTGGCCTCTGTGAGCACGAGTGTACACTTATTATCCTGTTGGGATCCTGCACTCGGGCATTATCCCGTTGGGATCTTACGAGTTGTTTTAGTTTTTGGTTGTGTTAGTTGGTGTAGTATAGTTGCGAGTTTGGTATTCTAACGTTGCTAGACGGTTCTAGGCGATCTTCGGATCAGCCTCTCAGTTTTTAGCCTCTGGTTGTACTATTCAGCTTTTGGCTGCTTTCTTTTTCGCACTTTGTGCGGTTTTGTTAATATAGTACCTCTATCGTTTTGGAAATTATACGTTAGTTATACACAATCTATACTTGTTTTTTGGAGTGCGAAAAGTTGTTGGTTGAACTTTGTAAATGTCATGTAAAGTACACATTTGTTGTTTATCTTATGTATAACTACATTCGATTTGGATTTTGTAGTCATTCGGAATTGTGAATTATGTTTTATCTCGATCTAGTGTTGTTTATATATTGCTTATCTTATGTATAAATATACGATTAATATTACAGAAACTATCAGATCATGTTTATCTGATGTATATATATAGTATATCTAAACATATATTCGCTCTGCAAGAGCTCGATGGACGGAAAATCCCATTTCGATCAATAACATAAACATGAACCCAAACCACAAATAAAACAATAAGTAAACACATCAATCTAATTTTGTCCTCAAGTTGTTCGATATATGATCACATAAATAGTGTGAAGCCTCTGGATATACCTGCAGTATAAACGAAATATATTTAAATAATTAAGACAAAGACTACAACAATATGAGTTTGTTTACTTACTGTATATATTACGTTTATATATCTAAGAGGTCAGAAGTATACCTTTGCAACTGCATGTTTATCTCCCGTTTATCTTCTGTATACTTTACTGATTCCAGCATTGTATCTGCAGCATGTTCGGTGAATGCTCTATAAAATCCATCTATTTCAGTTATTCATCACGAAAAAAAAAACACACACACACACACACAATTAATTAAACCTTCATCAGTTATTCATCACAACACGAAAGTTGAAATTATTAAAAAAAAGAACACTATAATTTCGTAATCCATCACCAAACAACAAAATTATCTAAATAAACATTAATATACCTTTAACCGTCTTTGGATCCGAGGCTACTTCATGATCTATTTCACAAACAACAACCTCGTTTTTTTTCATCCGCTATGTATTTTTTTTTTCTTTTGGTAATACAAGAATCCGTTGATATGATAATCCCGTTTTCTAAATTTGAATTCGTGAATTCCTAAATTATAGGTAATCACGATTGCCATCTTTTTTCTTTATTTTTCCTTTTAATGTGTTTGTCGTTTTCTTTGCGGGGATTTCGCCTTCTGGAGATGACTTTCAAAATATTGAGAGAGAGAGAGAAACAAATCTGCTGATTGGAATTAAATCTCGTACAAATGTAAAAAAACTCAGTAATTAATCCTATTTTGTTTATGTTTCACACGGATTGTATTTATGTAAATATATCTACACTAGGGAGTCATGGATGTATTTTTCCCAATGTTCTTTGTAATTCAATATGCTCTATAGGCCCACACTGTTTAGCCCTGGACAGGTCAATTCATTCATTTTCGAGAAAATTAGTGGGAACCCAACTGTAAAAAAGAGCCCAACTGCAAAGCAAATATGAGAGACGAACACATTTCTGAATGACAAAGAAAATGACCTTTTGACCAATTAATGTATGTTTTTCTGCGAATTGTGATACTTTCCTTCAAATGATGAATGTCTTAACTCCTTTGTGAAATTCTTGAGTAGTCTATTTATTCCATTCAAATGATGAATATTATAATTCTTAATGAATGAAATTATTTGAAATAATCAAAATAGAAAAAAAAATGAATGAGATTACATGAAATATCTTAATTCTTAATTTTGTTAATTATCCAATAACTTAGTACGATTGAATAAATTAATTTATAGTAATTGACCTTCATTCAAATTACTAATATTCGAACTAATGGCTTACTTTAATCATCAATTGAATGATAAATAAGTACAAGTAATAGAGTATCCGATTTAAATATTAAAAATTTCAACATTTTAAAATAGGCTCGCTGGAGAGGGGGAAACAATTGTTGATTTATTTAATGAGTGAATTTTCGTGCAAGCAACTAAACTGTTTAAAAAATTTCAAGTGGATTAAGGATCTTGAGAAAGTTTTTCATTTTTCTATCTATAATTATAGACAATCTAATATAATATTATTTAAATTTTATCTGGAGTTAGAACTCGAATTTATTTACATTATGCCTAATGAAACAACAACGACGACTCAAAATTTGTTGAAAATGTATCAAAATTGAGATAAATAACAACAAAAGGGAACAACATTCGATGAAAATTTTGCAACTTTATGACCATCTAAGCGGACTAATTAGCAAAAAGGAAAAACTTATAGGACCATTTTGGCAATTTGATCTTAATATTAGGCACGCAAAACGTAGATATCTTCTTCATTTTCCAGTGTGCTAGTGCATTGACCAACGAGATAAGGCCTACATTTCCAGCTTTTATTTGTTTCTACTGAAGGTTCTTTTTGTATGCTTTGGGAAAATTGGATTTCAATTGTCCTAGCAAATCTTAGTTATAACTTGCTCAGATTAAAAATTTTCCTTTTTGGCAGTGTTGCCATAAATTTTAATTTCCCATGAAGAAACAAAATAAAAAAAAAAATGTTTGATGATCATTCGTATGGAGATCTGTGCAAGTTGAAGAAGATTGTGAACAGTCTTAATCAGCAATGAATGCCCAAGTCACAGGTTGTGTTATCCCTCCAAATTCCAATATTTCAAACTTTTGAATGTGTTCAAATTTCTGAATATTTGTAGAAATGAAAACTGGGATTTATTGCAAGAAAACAATGTATTTAAAGTGTTGCAGATATTGCACGTTTTTCAGTAACCTGTGGGATTCGCTAATTTAGGAAAAACTAGCGTGACAGGGCATTTATTATTGTAATTTCATATTACTAACTACTCCTACAATTAGTCCTAAAAGTATCATTTATTTAGAAATTAGTCCTAACTCCTACAACCATTGAATGATGTATTTTTCAAAACATACGTAATTTTTTAAATTGAAATATCATTGTTATGACAATATAATAAACAAAAGTATATATATTATAGAATAAGTTGTATTTTTATTGAAAAGGCATGACGGATCTGACCTAATTAATAGTTAGTCTAGCTTTCACTAATTTGTGATTTAGAAATATAAAATTTATCACAGCCCCATTTTCTTCCCACGAATTGGCGAGTTAGGAAGTTTTCTCAATATTCATTTAATTTCCCTTAATCAATAAATTTATCCCCACGGATGACGACTTTTGATGTCTCGGCATGTGGTTTTTGCTTTGTCCCCATTAGGCTGTTTTCTTAAATTTAATTAGATTGTCTCATTAGGGGCCGTTAGTTGAAATGATCAAATCAGTTATTACACGATGATACATGACAAAATCTAAGGAGTTGACTCTGATAATCTGATATTACATGAGCATTAGATCTCTAATAATTTATGACGACCTTCATAATATATCACACGACGTATTCATCATCTACACACAATTCTATGGTCAAAGTGAAAATACTATAATACTTAAAATGCATTAACTGGGAGTTTGTCCTTTCACCACCCATTGCACACATTTTGTATAGTGTAAATTAAGGTAAGATAAAAATAAATATTAGCCTTAACTAGGAGAAGCTAGCAAAACATGATGAAACGTATAAGTTTATCGCGAGTGCGCTCAACGTTGTACGAACAAGTATAAAAACTACAATTTGCGGAAGCAATAACCAAAGATTCAAAAACTCTTTAGGGAAACATCACACTTCCCTTCAGAGCTCTTTCATTGATAGCTATCAAAAACATAGTTTGGACTTACACAATAGAACTCTCTTCTATTCTAGCCACACCTATGAACTGACCTATCAACTAATTCTCCGGCCACGTCACGTGGACTTATTTTTCACACTTACTCCCTAAGTGTAAATCACTAAAAATGTTTAAATCAGAATAAAGGAGAACGATACAAATGAAATGGATTCAGTTCCTCGGTAATTGAATGTTCCGAGAGCTGAACTCAAAACAAAAATGTAAACACGAAACTTGAAGCTCGAAGGTGATGAACAATAGCAATAGCTTCAGCAGCCCCACTTCGATCTTCAAGATGGATATATATATACAACTCCATCGTGTGGAGTCTTCTCCAAGAATATTTCCTTCCAAGTCTATCCAATAGTCCCATAAGGTAATAGGACTTCCCTTCTCTCTCATGAGATCTTCTTTCTTTACTTAGCCGATCTTCTCTTGATCTCCTTTGATGTCGTGTGCGTGTTTACCTTCCATTTGACTGCAACCTTACAAGACAATACCATAATAAAATCTTTTAACTCAACTAATATTTAAGTAAAGGATTCGCACATATATATAAGTAAATAAATGAACTTCCCTTATATAGATTTCATGTGCTTATAGGAACATATCTTCAGTATATTGATTTTTGAACTCATACCAAAAATAATACTCTTTCACGTGACAAATTGAAAGAGAGCATCGAGCAAAAGGAGTTATTAATTACAAAGGAAAAACTTCAAAATTTGTAACAGTGAGCCGAAGTAAAAATTGGGGTGTGGGCATGAGGCACCTGACATGATGATATGTATAATTCCAGAATCTTTGTTCTTTATATTGAAATTGTGTACATGAAACTTAACAATTAGCCTATAGGACCAACCTAGTCACTATTTGGTTTCTAAGTTGGATTGGAATTTATCTACAAAGTTGTAACTTTTCTAGCTGGCATCTCCTCTAGTTGCTTGTTATGTTCTAGCAGAAACTGTTGAATGTGAGTGCTTTGTCCATACTAAATTTGGATGATTTTTTCAAAGGTACTCATATGTTGCTGTTAATTTGTTTAACCGTTAGGTAGCCATTTTTTTATATAAAAAATGTTTCCTCTATATTATAAAATATCATATTGTTTGTTTCATGTTCTTAAACATGATTNAATCAAATGATTAAGTGGAAATTGTTAATAACATTATGTATATGCTTCAACATTTAAGTAATCTATGTAATAAATTTCTTATAAGACTATCTTTAAACAAGGAATTTCTGTGTTCACATCTACCTCATGTCATCTTGAGAGTCACACAGTACATTTAATGAAAAATGCATTTACTGAAAATACTTGGCCATAGAACTCAATGCTATCACATTTGCATCCATTCATTGATTCATTCCCATGGTTTTTTCATGTAAGTTCAAAAATGGTACAAAAAATGGAAACTACACAATTACCACAAATTTTCACCGTGTCAAATATCCAAATAAGGAACAAACCTTAGTAGGCCACAAATTGACCCTACTTTCTTGATGCTTTTTTCCAAGCACCACCAAATTTATACAACAAAGTAAAATTTCAATTTTCAAAATCACCCCTCTCAGGCCCTCACCTCACTCATGCACTGCAGTTAAAAAACCAAATTTACCCATCAAACAATCATCACATTCACACAAAAGCATTTTACNCTCTCAAGCTTTGCAAATGACCACAAAACAAGGAAGGAGAGCCTTAGGGTCAAGCAAGTAAAGCTCCTCAATATTCGAAAATGCACCGACTTTTCCCGCCAACGAGTCGAACCCCGTCTGGCCCGCCATCTCCCGAACATTCTCCATTGGACGGTGCACCCGACCCGCAACAACCCTACACACAATCAACGCCTTTCTCACCTCCCGACCATCCTCAGCCGACTCAATTGACTCAAATGCCCTTGTGCTAGTGGAAGTTGTGAAAACCCCAACTCCATGTTTAAGTTCCATTTTGCCGGAAAACCCGTTTCGGATAATCCGGCAAACCGAGCATTTTTCGGACGTGCAGAGAGTGGACGAGCCGTTTGTGCAGAGCTGGCAGGATAGGGTCGTCCCGAAGAATCTCAGTAGCTCGTTGCCGTCGGCTAGGCAGCGCGGGTGCTTTTTCGGGAGCTTGCTGGCTTTTGATTTTACGGATTCGCGATATTCTTCGAAGCGGATTAGGGTTTTTTGTGTGTTGTGAACTTTGAGGACGCGGTCGATTTTCACGCATGGGTTGTCGGGCTTCAGCCAGCTGGACCGGCAGATGATTTCGACGATTTTTCGGGATGAGTCGCCTTCCAAGAGTTCGGTTACTGTTAAGAGAAAAGGGAAACAGAGCAAATTAACAAACAGGGGATTTTTTAATCAGAATGAAGGCAGAAGCAAACTTGCTGAGTGGTTTTCCCTTTTCTTCTGCATTTTCTTCCATAGCAATTAGGGTAATTTCAAGATATATATAAAAATATCAACAGAATTAGATTTAGCTCCTTCCAAGGGAGCCATTGAGTTCACTTTGAACATGATGTTATCAAGAAGTCCCAAAAATGTCAAAAAGAAAGAAACACTAAAAAATCAAGAATTTCAACTGCACAAGTCAAAGAAAGTAATTTACTGAAAAGAAAAATCCACAATAATGCAGTACCAAAGAGACGATCTTTTTTCTTTTCTTTCCCGTTACTTAAAGCAATAGTAAAAGCAAATCTCAGCTCAAAAAAGGGAGGAGGAAAACTCTGAAAAGCATCCAAAAACCTCACCAGCATGCTTAGAAAGGTGATGCAACTCAAGAGCTTCCCACCTCACAAACTGTTCCCCGCACTTATGGCACGAAACTCCACCACCGTCCTTCTCAAAGGACGCCCTTTTCTCCCTTTCCCCCAAAACAGAACCCATTTTCCGAGGGGGGGTCACCGAATTCCTGAACGAAGGGTTGAAATAATGCATCGTCGGGTGCCCGCCGGGCCCAGGCGTCCCCGGCCGCAAGGTCCCGACGAACGTCGACCCTCCCCCACCGTCGCCGCCGCCGCCGCCGAAACCCTCGTGAAAGCCGCCGTAGCCGGTTATCTTGAGCTCGCACCTCGAGTTGCTGAGAATGACCTCGTGGGCAATGGGGTTCACGAACTCGCTGCTCCCGATGGACCTCGGGCTGCAGCTCGGCGGCCGGTCGAGGTGCCGCTTGCTGCCGTGAATCACGTCTTTGAGGTTGGAAATGGACCGCGAGCAGCCGGACCGGCCCGATTTCCGGGTCAGGATGGAGCCCAATTGCTTCCGGGTCTTGGGGGTGTGGACATCGGACGGCTCCGATTTGCAGTGGAGGGATTTCCTCAGCGAGAACCACACCGTCGGATTGTTTTCCTTCTTCTTCTCCCCCATTAATGGTTGCTCCTCTGCGGTTCGGACCCTACAGTTCGAGCAAATGAGTGAGGAAATGTCTCCGTCTACTGTGTGAAAAGGATTTTGAGCAAATGATATGCAGAAATTTTTATGGCCATTTTTTTTGGGGCTAAAAGAACATTAACAGAAAAAGACATTGCATGTGCGAAAATATGAAATATGAGGCTAATAAGGAAAAACTAAAGGAGCCTGCCAAAAAACAAACAAGAAAAAGGATAACAAGAGGAAGGCAGATGGTATTTGAGTTAGATTGAGAGAGAAAGTGAGAATCTTTTTTGAGGAGAAGGTAGTGAAGATAATAGTTGAGAGAAAAGTGCCAAGAAAAGGCGCGCAGGCGGTGAAGAAAATAGTTGAGAGAAAAGCGAAGACGGATAATAGGGTGCAATTGGAAAAATAGCTGACAGTAGTAGTCTTTAATGGTCACCTCAAGAATTGATTTTGTGTGTTTAGAATAGTTATTTTTCTCGTGAAAAACAGAGATTACTCTACGGTCTATGATGTGTAACGCTGGAAAATAGTCCCAGAGCAAGTCTCGTGTCACATCCAAAACTAAACACTATACTTGTTGGTATAGTGAGAAGGTCTGGGAAAAATGGCCTCAGAAATTCAAAGAACAAATCGAATTCCCAATATAGTAGAACGAAAATAGACTGTTGTAGCCGTGTGATTTTTCACAACAAATCTAATACGTAACAGTTTTTACACATATAATATGACATTGAAATGGCAAAATTGTCATTAATATCATACATTTTTTTAAAATTGTAATTTAATCACGATCTTTGTATTTTTTGTAAATTATATCATAACTTTCATTTTGTTGCTAATCAGTGCACCAATTTGCAGAACCCTGCAAATTATATCACAATCTTCAGTTTATTTTTTGAGTTATCTCACTATTTTCTAAAATACTTTTCGTCAAAATCTCATTTTATTATTCAAGCAAGACGAAGGTTTTCGAAAAACTCTTACATCTTGTCCCACTAATTTTAAATGGACAAATTAAGAGGTTACACAATAATATGAGCATCTTTTTTCGTCTTTCCTTTTCATTTATCCTGAGAACACTTAAAAACAAATTTGAACGTATCAATAAATGTGATTTCATATGTGGGCCAACCGATGTTCAGATCTCACCCTTCTTGATTTAGTTTTCAAGAAAAATTAAACAATGTGTGGAAATGTTAAACAATGATAATCCCTATTTTGAAAGGACTATTACAAGAACAGTTGGGACCAATAGTTTATTTGTGAGGGCCTCTTTTTCATCATTTTTCACCCTTTCTTCATTACAACATTGATTGCGGTGCTGCATGGGATTTGGTGTTCAATTGTAATAATAATAAGGTTCAAATGTAATTATGATCTCTCCATTTACCGCCTACCACTCCTCTTCGAAGTTAGGTCTGACTAAACAAAATGTTATTTACAGGAAATTAATTACTGCTCGTGAACTGCAAATTGTTGCATAAAAAACAATTACATCTCCTAATAATAGAAGAGGTTAGATATTTTTTGTGGTTTTTCCAATTAAATCCTCAAACTTCGTTTGATTTTTCTATTCAGATTTAAGTTATTTTTTTTTTTCTCTGTACTCCTAATGCCAACTTTCCATTTAACTCCATAACATTAAAAAAAAAATACAAAATAAACACTTATCAACATCCATGAGGATTCTGAAAACCACTTCCATTTAACTCCATAACATTATGTAATAACGATTTTTTCACTTTTACAAATTATTCTATAATCTTTTATTTGTTGCAAATCGATGCAAGAATTCTGAAAACATGCCATGTAAATGTTGATGTGGCCAATACAGGCATGGAGCCACATGGGGCCCAGGAGGGCCACGGACCCCCCTGAATTTTTTCTTAAAATCAATATATATATATATATATATATATATAAAGAAAACATTATATAATATATATAAAAATGCATAAAACATTTACAATATATTATTAATAAAAAATTAGTTTCTATGCTATTTTAATTGAAATTAATAGTATTATTTATTTATTGAAAAATGTACCCATAACCTTTATATTTGATATTTTTAGATAAGTTTATGAAAATGTTTATAATGTTTTACTCATTCTGTCTCTTAATTGTAAATAGATTTAGTGATTTATAAAATCAAGTATTTGGTTGGATTGTTATATTTTTATGTTGGTTTTTTACTTTTTTTGTTTAATCACATATTTTTAACTTTATTATATTTCTTACAAAATGTTCATTTGTTAAACTTTCTTCAACAAAAGTGTTATGCAATATGCAGCAATAGTACAATTAATATCAATTTTTTCAACTGAAAAACTTATTTTTTTCATAAGTTATAGCTGTTGAATTTAAATTATAAATATACATGAAATTTCATATATATATATATATATATATTGAAAGTTTGAGGGTGATGTAGATTCTAAGTTTTTAAAAACTTGATAATACATATTTCAATATTTATATTTATAGTAAATACTTTTTATATAAAATGAGTGTTACGACTTAAATTATAAGTTCGTTATTTAACATTTAAAATCGGACCCCCTGAATAAAATTCTTAGATCCGTCACTGGAGATAAGTTTGACATTTTGAATTGATTCAAGATAAAAATATATTATTTAAAATTAATATGATACAAAATAATGTATTATTGTTGTGATAAGTAGTTAGAAATATATGAGTTGGTGAATAGTGTTAAAAATATATAATAACTGTTACTTTTTTTTTCTATATTATGTCATTGTAGAGCAGTAGTAAGATTAAATGAATAGTAGTTTTTGTGAAGAAAAAGATTTGCCTTATTATTGTTTTGGTTAGATAAATATTGAATGATCGGCCCAACCTAAGTTCTCTCTCTAAGCAAGTTTAGAAGAAAGTTTTTTCGTTTTCGGGCCCATCATGAGCTGACTTTAGAGGCCCAAATAAAAGTATCAGTTGAAAAGGCCCAAAAGAGTCGGCCGTAGTACCATTCCAATTCGGATAGAGGAAATGAATTCAGGCATTTTTTTCATTAAAAAAAAAAAAAGAAAAAGAAAAAGGAAAGACAGAATCAATAATGATTCTCCACTTAACCCCACTCGAACTCGAGACATGTTAGTCACAAGTGAAGAATGCTGCCAAGTGAACTACCTCTTCTCGTCAAAATATATTCAGGCTAAAAAAAATCTATTAAAAAAAGGAATATTTAGTAACAATCCTGGGTCGAGATTACTCCACGCAATTACTCCACGTGACGTGACTTGGCCTAGCCCCCGGTTTATTAGTAACAATCCAGCTTGACGATCTAGATTTCAAACGTTCATGATAAAAATCAAGGAGTGACTACCAACAATTACAGGTTGATCGTTGGTTTAGACAATTGCAAAACCTAAAGATATGACCTGGGAAGAAATGGTATCGGATATTCTCGGCAGATCCATCCTTAGGCCCCCGACTGTTTAGAAAGTTGTCGTTACATTAGACCAACGACTACCACCTCTCAACGTTCTTATCGAGGGTGAGCTAATTGATTTGTATTCTTGTCGAAGGTAGGCTAATAGAATCTAGAAGGGATCGTGGATCTGAATTTGGTGTGATGAGATAAAGTGATTAGTGATATTTAGAGGCGTTTTGGGAAACTTGGTGTGGGCAACATAACAGTATGGAAATGAATAAGAGGAGGGTCGGTGTGTCGCCCTTTCCTTGAGACTGAGTATATGGGCGAGAAACGTCATGAAAAAAAGTTGGAGGTAGCGTTTAGACCTAAAAATAAAAGGTATGGCTATTTATAGGGAGAGGTTTAGAGGTAACTCTTGATGATCGCCCTCCTTCAAGCGCCATTTTTTATATGGTTGGGTTCGTCAATTAATATTAATTACAATTTGTGGGATGGATTAGTCGCGTGTTTTCTTGAAAGAATAACGATCGAAACGAATATTGAGATAATAAAGGAAATGAAAAAGAGTAAAGACGGAAAACTTAAAAGCACGAAGTATTTTGCTAATCTTTTAGGTGGTCGACAAGGAAAATAAAAAATTTATTTGGGAATTTATATTACGAAGAATGTCTATTTGTGGTTGTGTAGTGCCTCCTTGTTCGATGGGGCTTGAGGGATCGGATTTATATATATATAAAAAAAAAATAGAAGTGTAATAAATGCTAAGTGCCAGGCTGCCAGCTAATGGCGTACTGAAGCACCACATATTCTCATGCAATACTCGTCTTTTGATGATGGGACTTAATGAACGATTGTTTTATTAGATTAAGTTTTATTATGTACTTTATCAGTTTCCCGTTCTCCTCTGAAGTTATCTTCCTTTTTCTAGAGGAAGATATAAAGATGGATCGACAATTTCGAGGTCGATCGACATGGATCATCAACAATATTTGTTGGACTGTTTTCTCCATGTATTTTGGGCCTAACTAGTGAAGATTTTGACGCCTATTTATTTGGGCTCGATGGGTCGTTTCTAGGCGTAAGTGGCTTTATATGTACATCAAACATTATATATTAGCAATTAGTGCTTAAATTGTGTTTATATACTACGATGTGTACATATGTACTTATATCTAACAATAAAGAAGTGCATAAAATATATATTATATATATATATATATTATTTTTTAATATATATTATTTTTTAATATACATTTATATGAATTTTACATATACATATAACTTTTTGTTTGAATAAATTATCCGATGAATCACATTTCACATCTCATCCTACAAAATCTCGAACAGAAAATATTTGCCCACATCCACAATAAAAAAGGGGAAGTAGGCGGTGATAACCAGCAATCACCGTAGCTGTAAGATCTGTCCGTCCATCGTTTCCCTTATCAACGGTCAGAATCCACGATCCACGTCCTACCCCGCCATTGGTCCGTTCACAGAAATCCCCAAACTACTATATATATATCCTAATCGGCTCACAGTATTTTCAATTTCCGAATTCGTCAATCCTCTGCGCAAGCCTGTCCGAATCATAATCATTTACCACCACTTTTCGTCCACAAGATTGCAATGGCGGGTCGAGGCAAGACGCTCGGGTCAGGGGCAGCGAAGAAAGCTCAATCGAGGAGCAGCAAAGCGGGGCTCCAGTTTCCCGTTGGTCGTATCGCCCGTTTTCTGAAGGCCGGGAAGTACGCCGAGCGTGTTGGCGCCGGAGCTCCGGTGTACCTCGCTGCCGTCCTGGAATACCTGGCTGCTGAGGTACTTTTTTTTGCTTGTATTATGCAAAAATCACCCTCGAATTGAGTTCTGAATTTCGAATTTCACGGTTGTATGGGCTAGGGTTTTCGAGATGTGTTTCCGGTTCGTCCTTTTGGGCATTTTTTTTTGCTTGCATAAACTTGTTTTTGTCTTATTGGTGGTGTTATGGGTTTTGGATTTTACCCGTAATTCTATTGTTATAATTGATTCATTTGGATTCTCATTCAATTTTTGAAGCTATTTGATTCCCTCTTAAAATCAGATCACATATTGCGTTTGGATTTGGGGCGAATTATCTCCGTGTCCCTTCTTTCTAGAGTTTTCTTCTTTGTACAATTTGAATCATTATTTCTTGTTTAATTGCAGGTTCTTGAGCTGGCTGGAAATGCAGCAAGGGATAACAAGAAGACAAGAATTGTGCCTCGGCACATCCAATTGGCTGTGAGGAATGATGAGGAGCTCAGCAAGCTTCTTGGTGATGTCACAATTGCCAATGGTGGAGTTATGCCCAACATTCACAATCTTTTGCTCCCTAAGAAGGCTGGTTCCTCGAAGCCCTCAGGCGATGAAGATTAGATCAGTCTTGAAGTTCGATAGAGTCACATGAATGGTAGCAGCTGAAGTTCTTATTTCATGTTCCTTTTGATTTCAATGTTTTTCTTAGGATGTTTAGGTGTTTGGTGTAGGAACTGATTTTGTTAGATCTTTGTTTTGTAAGTAAATGAATGGCAGTCTGTTTCTGTTGGAACTGATTCTGTTTTCCCTGTGATTTGTGGTAAATTGAATATTTGATCCACATACTCTTATTCTGCTCTGTTTGGTTGAATCCTCCATCTGTTATGAAGCCATTATGTTTTTGTTCTCATACTTACTTTTAAGTTTTAACTACTATCAGCCATTAATATTTAAACTATTATTTAAGACAAAAAAAAAAATATTTAAACTATTATTCATTCTATTAGCCTCATATCTTTTCTATGGGACTTGTTTTTTCATTGAAAGTGACTGTTAATCACTACTTAAATGCCTGTCTTTAATAACTCGAGATTCACTAGTAGTTTCAACTATACTCCATATCTTAGTCGTTTGAGATACAATCATCAAGGCATAAAATGGAACAATTTTGTGAAAGTGTTAGGACCAACCAACCAAAAATGAGTAGTTGTGCGGAATAATAAAGAACATTATCAACTAGCAAAGGTTTTACAGACAGTAGGAAGAATTTATAATCAGGTGCAAGGTCAAGAAGAATAAGACGTTCAACAAAATCCAGAAAATATAACCAAATTTAACCGTAAAACTATTTGAAAATGAAGTACAAACTTTAGGTGCAGTAATTGTACATCTCACTCTCTTGGCCTTCCTCTAAAACCTCCAAGACGAGACAGAATCCATTCAACATAAGATTATATTTATTTGCAAAACCTACCCTTGAAGTCTAATCTAATCACATAAAATCTCAATTATCCTTTTGAATTATGAATGTAAGCATCCCGATCACATATAATCCCCACTCAGAAGGGACAATTTTAACATATATTAAGGGACATATCTATTACTAAAGAATACTTGAACCTTTCTTTTAGAACTAGACCAAAAACCTCAAGGGCAATATTTGTGGACATGAAAACACAGCTGCAACCAAGTATATTCCACCCCCATTCTATCTAAATGGAGACAGATAGGAAAAGAAAAAAGAAAAAAGAAGCACCCAGCTATGACTCATCATCCGAGCTCGAACTATCCACCCGCCTATCGGTGATTGCTGGAAACAGCCGCTCCCGGGCATCCTGAGAAACCGCCTTATGCCGGCCATCTGGCTGTGCTGCCGCCATATCCTCCTTTCTGGCCATCCTAACTCTTGCCGGTGCATTTTTCACTTCCCGGCAAACCTTATCCAAAATCACGAGAAAATCGCGTACAATAACAAACAACCTCAGACCCTCGTCCTTCCCCGAATTCCCATGGAAATAATCCCCCGCATTCTTCACCAGCGCCATTATCCGCTTCTCCTCCTCCTGGGCCCACCTCACGTCCACCTCTGCATTCTGCACGAAGCTCCTCAGCACCCGAAGGAACCCGTTTCCTTCCGGAACATTCTTCATTTCCGAGTTCAAGAAATTGCGGGCTTTCACGAGCCCGTGGCCCAGCTTCGAGACTGCCCCAGTTAAGCTGTCGGCATCTATGGCTGCAGCTCTCCTGACATTTTCGAGCTCGTTACTGAGGCCCGACACAACTTTCAGGCCGAGGCTCCTCAAGTGCTCGTCCGAGTCTTGATCAGAAATATCTTCGAGTGGATTTTTTTCGGACTCGAAGCTCGGGCTTTTTCTAGCTTCGCGGGCGGCCCGTATTCCCTCTGAACGGATTATTTCCTGAACGACAAAGTGCAACAAGGTGGTTTTGCCGTCCGTGCCTTTGACATCGGATAATTTTAGAAGGGTGTCGAGTTTGAAGGCTTGTGCACCTCCACGGAAGGTCCCATCGTTCATTCGGTTGCCGGTTTTGAGGACGGCCTCTAAAAGTTTGAGGAATAATCGGCTTTTTCGTAGTTCTGTACAGGCAGCCTGTACAGGGATGATAAAATCCAGTAATATATCTATATTGCATTAAATGGACTGCATCATATGTATTAAAGATAGTAACTTTTCTTTTATTTCTTTCGGTTTGCAACAATGATTATTATTTAGTAATATTATAAGAGAAACCATATGGCGAAGCATATGAAAAATTATGAAGCTCCGATAACAGAGGAGCATTTTTTAATACTGCAAAAAGCTAGTAATTTTGATTGGGTGTTTTTTCTTTCTATAATATTGTGAAAATCAGCAGAGAAGTTGAGATTATGATGGAAGGGGCATAATTGATGCTCACCTCCAAGACAGAGAAGGACTCAGTTAATGTTGTCATCTCTTCCTGAAGAGTGCACATGTAAAGCAGTGATTCGAGCCTCTTGAATGCAAAAGGGATGTTGACCAAGACCTTTAGAAAGCGTTCTGCGGGTCCCAGTTGAGAAAGCTCGCCGGTGTAGACTCTCAACTTCAGTTCTTCTTCGGCTGTCGGAGCCATTCTTAACAGATTATGAATGAGCTCTGGAGGAAGCTCATTACCTGATTCAGTCAAAGAAGGTCAGGTGTTGTTCCAGATGTGGTAAAAGTCTTTCATCAAAAGAGAAGCAGGATTTTATATTTCAAGAAATAGCATCTCAACAATAATCTTACAGTAGTTTAAGATAAAAATTATTGCTTGCTGTTCGAGCAATCTGACCAACGTGTTCTTGCATTTAAATCACTTTAATTCACATTTTGATGCGTAAAATGTGCAGAGAACTTGCCCCTTAACAACTTTATTGGAAAAAAAAAAAAAATTGGGTATAACTTTCAGGATTTTAGAAGCTTTTGTTTCCTGTGTTTTCAAGGTGAACAAACAGTGATTTTATAAAGGAATATCCGACTAACTAGAGTTTTTACAGTATCGTGACACATAGCAGATGGAGATCCTAATAAAGGCAGCCTCATAAGTCCATGATTATTATTTTAATCTTCAAATCTTGGTGAAGAAAGAAGTATAAACAATGTGAAAGAGAAAATAAATTCTATGTTCGTAATTAGAATTGGAAATGATAATTTCCTATACGTGTCCTTTATTAGGTGGTGAAACAGGAACACTAACAGAGAAGACCATCAGCAGCTTCAATCATGTAATTTTTATAACCAATTAAATGCTTAGAGCAGATCAATGAAGAAACTAATTCCAGGGCTTTCAGGCATGTTATATGCAATATCCATCTCTTAGAAACAGCCCTAGATTTCAGATGGCCCACTGAAAAGTACAAAAACGAGCTCCACTATTATGGTCAAGTTAAATGCTAAGCTAAATGTGCAACATTAGAACAAATGGATTCCGATTTTTCTCTATATTATGAGATTTCCGCTTTAAGGCACTTGACTTGAATGTTTAACAGTTTACTTCTTTTAAATAATCCCTATGTCATAATAACATGTTCCCACATGAATGAAGCTCCACCAGACAACATACATCCACTTGACTCACAGCTTCACTTTTGAAATTCAAGAACAACAAACATGTTTGATATTAGTTACCTTCTTCTAAAGCATCACAAACTTCTTCCGTTGTCACGTTAAGTGCCTTGAGAAGAATAGCTAGATTCTGAGACTTTTTCGCATCAATTATTTGAACATATTGGGGCGAAACATCCTGAGACGAAGTCTCTTTCTTTGCATCATTCTTGTTCTTGACAGCTGAAGCAGGTGCATAACCAAACAAACTCTCAATCATTTCTTCATTAAACCTGTTCACAAACGTGTTAAATAAAAAATAAATATATGAAACATTAAAAAACACCACAAACTAGGGCCAGAAAAAAAAACAAATAAAAAAAAAAAGACTCACTGAAAGGATCCCGATTTGATCTGATGCCAAACCATAGAATGATCGGGATTCGCCAGTACTTTATCCCAGAAAAAAGGCTTCAGTTTTGCTTTATTGCTAGTGCCGGCCTCATCATCATCACTCGAGGCAGATGCACGTTGACCGGAGTTGGAAGGCCGTGGGGGTCTCAAGCCGGCAGGAGGCGGCGGCGGCCGGGGCCCACCTGGCGGTGGTGGTGGTGGCCGGGGCCCACCTGGCGGTGGCGGCGGTGGTGGCCCATGTGGCGGCAGAGGTGGTGGGCCGCCGGAAGGTGGGGGTGGGGGTGTGGGGGCAGGTGGTTTAGATGGCTCTGTCCTTCCGGGGGGTGGCTTCAGTGGAGGCAGTCCAGGTGGGCCCGGTATTTTGGGAGATGCCGGTAAAGTATTTTCTGCTGAGTTGGCGGCAGCTGGTCCAGTAGTGGGCCTGACCGCGACCTCGATTTTCGAATGGCTCAAGGAATGCGGCTCCGTGAAGAATTTCCCGCTGGTTTTGGAGTGGTTCATCATGTTGTTGAATGACTGGTGGTTGTTACCAAGCTTTGCTTCATGCAAGGAAGCTTCTGGACTGTATTGCTTGTGTGAAGAGGAGGCTAATGAAATGAACGAAAGAAAGAATTGAGAATATGCAGGACGACACTTGAATAAAAAGGCTATGCTTCCTTTGACTAATTATTTCCCAACTCTTTTTTCTCCCTAACAATTCTTTGCTCAATACGACGAATCGTACAAATTTTTTTTACTAAATACTATATATTCTATATTGCTACTCGGTCATTTTCACTTTCGTAAGCATCGATCACATTCAAGAATATTTTTTTATGTAAAAAATAACATCACATCAACTAGTAACTCTCATATTTCTAGTCGTCAATGACATTTTAACCAGTACTTCATTCACAAAATTAACTATCATCATCATATTTGTCAACTCATAATGCATCACTCTCAAAATACAATCACATTTTTCCTAAAGAGTTGAAAAGTAATTGTTGTAAGTAACGAGGCTGAAAAGGAATAAGGATAAAAAAAACTCACAAATAGAGTAGTCACTCAAACTTAAGCTGAGAAGAGGCCTCTCGTCATTTCTACGCCGTCTCTTGATGGCCCCACAGCATCCACAACAAAAAAGAAACAGCAACCCAGCTATAAGAAAGGTCACACAAGCAGTCACAACAACAGCAATAACCACCGTTCTCTTGTTCGACCCCTGACTGCTCGAGTTCACATCAGAAGCACTTCTAGAAGTGTGTGTCCCATTCGAAATAGGCGGCAATCCTGAGTCAATTGAATTTGGAGGGAAAAATGGAGGCAAAGGTGGGCGAGAAGGAATTTCTGGAGGAGATACATGAATAATAGAAGATTCCGGTGAAGGAGAATAAACTGTTGGGGATGGAGCAGGTGCTTGTGCAGGTGTCTCGGGTAATACACGTCTCATTGAGGACGAGCTTGTGCTAAATAGGAAGCTGAAATACGGGGTGTACCAAGTATCCGAACTTTTCTCTTGATTTTTTTCCCTTACACAGTCTATGAGGATTTGATTAACCTGTGGGACCAAGACATTGGTTGGGTTGTGTACTTGTGCTCCGAAATGCCAAAATTTTGGAAAGTTGTTACTAGCGCTCAAGTTCTCCTCCTCCTCGAGATTTTTTAGAGTTTTTTGAATTTGTAACAAATGAAGCATGCATTTATCCCGTAACAACTCAGCCTGCAATAAGAGTTTCTCGTCATAAAAGCTTTTCTTTATCAGTTGGGGAAAACCGTAAGACACGTTTAGACGCAAATGGCGAGTGAATGTGACTCTTTTCATCAACTAAATTACTGAAAAATCACAATTTAAAGCACAAAAAGGGGCATATATATAAATATATACTACCTCTAACATACATGAATCAATGTTAAGAAAGGAATGATAAAACAATTTATGACTACATCAAGTTATGGTCTAACACTGTTACAAGGGAAAATGTCTAAATTAATTTAAGTAGCAGTTGGAGTTGGTATAAACTATCTGCTAATCCAAGTTCACCTTCGATGGCATCAGATAGAAATTAAATAGTAAAGACTCTTAGTTCTATATAATTTTTCATGAAAATCAAAATAGATCATAAGTAAAAAAAAAAAAGAAAAAAAGTATGCACTTTCAAGATACCCCGGTGGTGAAATGGTTAGACACACATCGGTTCAAAGTTTTTTTACATCGATAAATGAAATCACCCTTTTTAGGGTTCATAAGCACTGACAATTTGTAGCAGTCCACATATATCCTATTAAGAAATATGGTGGGAGCAACATCCCGCTTTCCTCTTCTTTCTGAGTTTCTTGTGATTCGTTCCTAAAATATTTATCCTTCCCCCATATCTCGTTATTCATTAAATGTTTTCACAAAATCTCTGTACAATTCTAACACTTAATCCTATTTAATAAAGAAGTGGCAAGTTCTATTTAGAAATGCGATATCTCACTCATCCTCCCATGATAACAATGACAAGTATAATGGTGAGAAGTTTGGAAAGACCGGATCACATCAGGAAACTTTACCATCTAGCGCCTTTTGTTGGTGTACTGCATGTGGTACATTTGTTTGATTGAAGGAAAACAACAAAAGGGGTGTCAGTAAGTATAGGAATCTCGACATAATGACCATGATCATCTTCAAGAAGTTTGATGTAATGCGAAGAAGATGGAAGATAATTCAGACCAACCATAACAACCTTTACTAACCCCCTCGATATTAATTTGTTACAAATTAAGAATGAATTGCTCGCGTAATAGCATTTTGCAGTTAATCATACAGAAAACTTGGTAGTAGAGATCAGCTAGAAATCAGCAGATGATGTATATTAGGACAACATTGGACAATAAAAAAAAGGGAAGTGAAGGAAAAAAAAAACTGACTTAAGCTACATCATAACTCTCACCAGAAAACCCAAATCAAATTATAAGGGGACAAAAAAAGATGGTGCCTTTCTAACAGCAAAAGAACGTACCTCCAGATTAACAATCATCTTTTATAAATATATTTCATCCAAATAATCAGAGCATAATTAACAATAACTCGAACGAATCCAAACAAATCAATCTTAAAGCAAAAGGTAAGAGCAATATACCATCTCTTGATTGATCACCCCTGAATCTAATAGATAAGCCAGTAAAGATTCGCGCCCCTCCCATTCGCTTTCCACGCGGGTTGCTAGCACAGTGAAAAGCAGCACAAAACCCAGAAAGCAACAAAAAGATACACTCCATTCTTGAACCCTCATCTTGCAAATTGGACAAGATACAGCTCATATCATTAGACCACAGTGAAACAAAGAGAAAACACCTATGCCCCTTTATTTTCAATTGCCCAACTCCTGAAATAATGCCCAAAGGCCAAAGGTCAAACCTTTACAACAATTCAGACCAACCAAACTCAATATTTTTGTTCTGTACAGCTCCAAGAAAAGCCCCAAATTCTTCACTTTTGATTAGAAGTCTTGATGACCAACTCAAAAGTTCCACCTCCAAAGCTCGAAATGTACATATAAATCGCACTTGAGAAAGAGACGCCCAAAAGGCAACAAAAGCCAACAACGTTGAACAGGGAACAGGACAATTAAAATAAAATCTTGAACTGGGAAGAAGGCAAATTTACTTAACAAGGTGGGTTTTATATAAGTCAGATCCACCAGAGGGTGTCAAGTTAATGAAAAAATCACATATGGGGAAGAAAAAGCCGCGTGGGTTGACCATGAAAAGTTCTTTCCAAGAAGAGGTTTTATTTCATGTTTTACATTTATTTCTGTTAATGTCTGCCAAGGTGTGTGAAAGCTGCCTACAGTGTTGTGCTTTTAATAACTTTGTATAAAAACTTCTTTTGTTTTCTTTTAGTTGTGAGCTTCTATAGTAACGGGAATTCCCCCGGTCATATAATACTAGTTGTAATTCGTGCATTTGCACTGAAAACTATATGATAAAGAAAAAAATTAATAAAAAATATAAAAAATAGTAAAAATGTAACGTAATAATTAGAAAAAAAATATTTTAAGAAGGAAATCTAAATATTATTAAACATTATTTTATATACAATGTTCGTGGTTTTTCTATCGTCAGAATATCCATCACCACAAATCATTATCTTCAAACCCCTCCGGCTCGTAACTCTGAAAAGCGCCACATTCAAATGTCCATGACTAAAACCTCTCTCTCTCTCTCTCTTTTTCAAAATCAAAAGATTTTCCTGGTTCTTTTTCTTGACTTTCACGTGATCCCGCCTCCTTACCTGATCTCTGCATCTCATTCCAACTCTGCAGATTCTACTCTTTCTTGTCAGCTCGTCCGGTCATACTAGTCCCCTGTCCCGCTAATGCCATGGATGTCAACTTATTCACTAAAGATATTCGTTTTTAACTTTTTGGTTTTCCTTTCCGGCCGGAAAAAAAGAGTATACAAGGCTCTTCAGTAGTAAGCCGATGTACGAAAAAAAGACTGCCCTTGACTCTTATTGATTGTCATAGCATATAAGAAACCATGAGTGGGAACTGTCTGAGCTGAAACTTCAAAGGTACCCTCAAATCTTATGGTATTATTGTGAACCTAAGAATAAGTACTTTATCACCAGCTCTGACACCGGTATTTTGCATTCGAGAACATGATTGATGAGCTTAGTAATAATCAATCGAGTACCGGGTGATCTCAAAATTCGGACAACAAAAACATATCAATGGAATTTGTAGACGAATCAAAGAAAATATAAATAATAGATATAATTTTGATCAACAGTACCGTTGCACAACCCCATGGAGTGATCGACGTTTCTTAGCAACATCTTGGAGTGTCGGCCTTCAAGTGAAACAATAATTAAAGTTGATTGATGTACAAATTAAATAATTTATTAGTTATGTGGTACATGAGTCTTGCTATAGTATAACAATATAATAATTTAATCAATTATACAATATAGTATAAAATAAAATGGTTTGTGATATAATAATATGGGTCATAATAAAAATATAAACATGTTATAATTAAAATTAATTTATTATGTGTTTGATACATAATTATTACTATATGATGATATAATAATGAAAAGGTAAGATGAATATGGGCATTCACACTTATTTTGCAGGCCATTAATTTTTTATTTTTTTAAAAAAATTAGCCCCAATACAAATACAATTTATCAATGACTTGTCCCTTTTCTTTATTTGACATGGCCCAAAATTTATGAAGGGCCTGCAATTAAAAACAGTCCAGTAAGGAATTGAAAACGGCCCGGTATGGAATTAAAATGAGAAAATTACTCCACATACGGTACGAATCTTTTTTATCTGCCAATAAATGAGATTATGGTTTTATTTACAAAAGAACGAAAATCTATATCTATATATATATAATAAGAATTGACATTTTTCAAAAATAGTAAGAAAAAAAATAGGGAATATTAATTGCATTCCATTTTTGGTATGTTTTTTTAATTTTTTTTAATGAAAAATCAAGTAGCATTTAATGCTAGCACAAATCATGGAATTTGTTATATAGATGCATATTTGAATTTCAAACTTCAAACAAAACATGCCTAATTGTATTTTGAATTTTTTAGGGAAAAAATTTAATAAACACGTTAAAGATTTCATACAATACATATATTTATATATATTATCTTATCATATAGGTTAATTAGTTTCATATCTAAACAATATATAAACAAATATAATAATTTGTCGTACAATATAAACAAAATATAGACAAATATAATAATAACTAGTAATTATATATATATATATATAATTACTAGTTAATAGAATTTAATAAAACCTATTTAATTTTACCTATGTGGCAATTTAACAATTTTTCCTCCAAAAACCGTTTCATTTTGATGTATTTAATCTTTCATTTAATCATTAAATAATTAATATTCATCACTTTAAAATTACAAAAATCATTTTAAACTTTTGATTAATGACAGTTGACCATATAATATGTTGACCGTATAATGTGATTAGATGTTATTATTGTTGTTACATTTATTTTTTTTTTTTTGAAAATAAAAAATATATTTTAAATTCCTAAATAAATAATAAATAATTCACAAATAAAAGACGTACCAAAATATACATTACATCCAATCAGATAAACGCAATTTTAAAAAAAAAATCTAACTCTTTTAATTGTAAATTTGGTCTGCAAAAAAGTGAAAGAAAAATAATTAATCATTATATGTACAGACTCACAATAATTTATTTATATCTGTGCAAATGCACATGTCGAATACTAGTTTATATAAAAATATAATAAACAAATATAATAAAACTACAAACAGATATACAAACAATATATAAACAAATATAATAACTTGTCACGTGTATATTTCGTACAATACATATATTTATATATATTATTTTAACATATAAGTTAATTAGTTTCATATCTAAACAATATATATTTTAGGAACTTAAAGATTCATAACATTACTGACGTCATGTATATTTATAATATATTGTCACGTACATTTTACTACAATTGGTAACTTTTTCAAAATTATTTAAATAACTGGAGGTTGATTTGTTATTTGAATTTCAAATTCATTCAAACATTTAAAGGAAAATATCATAAGCAGATTTTTTTGATACATTTCATTTTATCTCAACTTACATATAATCACATTCCTTCCAAACATTAAATTTGCTTATATCTTTTTAAATTAATTACATAACTAAATAATATTAATATACATTACATATTTATCATTATATAACAAATATATTACTTCTACAAGTGTTATAAATAATAATGACATTATATGATAATAGATTTTTTGATAGATTAATAATTGAGTATTATGATGAACCAAAATATGTAAAATTATTATTATTTTGTATTAAAAAATAAATATATATGTTAAAATATTATTTATAATAATATAAACGGGTCAGCGTGCTATGACAATAAATTTTATAATAAAATAATATGAGTATTATACGAGGAACAAGATTACGTAAAATTATTATTTTTCTTATATCAATGAATAAATATATATAATGAAATCAAAGTTATATTATTATAAACATGTGAGCGAGATAATATATTAATTAATTTATGGTCTAGCGCTACCACTACCAGACTCAGGTTTAATGTCTCGACAAAAAAGATGACGTTGATGAAAGAGGTAAAAAATAGTTAACTGACAAGCCCTATTGTCCACTTATTTAATATTCCCCGTGAATCACACGAGGTACTTAACAGAGCTTTGGAAATGACTTATTTAATATTTATGTCTCGTGCATCGCACGGGCTACGTACTAGTTTATATAATAAGGTGTACCATTTACGAAAGATAGTAAGTTGAAAAGTCAATGCAATAAATGCATTACTATTTTGAGCAACATAATATAATATCATATCTATACTTATATAAAAGGAGATTCTATTTACTACATTTACTATCCAGAAAAGTCAACTGCATTAAATACTATTACTATTTTGGTATTATAATATTTTATTTATTTTATTGATTTATTTTAAAAAGGTAAGTATAATAAAAAAAATTTAATAATAAAAAAATTAAATACCAAATAAAAATGTACACTTTGACTTATTTGATTATATTTGGTATTTGATTATACCAAATATATTCTTATTTAGTATATACATTAAATACTTACTAAAGTATTTATTTGTTTTATTTGTCAAAGTTAAGTATAGATTTGTTTATATTATCAAATCATAAAAAAATATTAAATCTATATTGTAAAAAAAAAATCATATAATTTTATAACAATTCTAATACACTATTTAACAATATTTCTTTTTTATTATATAATAAAATAATAATAATTAAATATTATATGGTGAACAACAATAAGTAAACTGTTACTTTATCTTATATCAAAGGATAAATTTATATGCTATAATTAAATTTTTATTAGTATAAATGTTTCAGTGAGATAATATATTAATTATTTTACAAGCTGGCCCTAACATGCTCATATTTAATGTTTTAAAGTAGAAAAAAACTTATAACAACTCTATTGTTTTTTAGACTTAAACGTTGATAAAAAGAGGTAAAAATTCCTAATTTTTTAGACTTAAACATTGATTGACAATATAGATTGAGAGTCTATATTTAATAAATTTCTAATTGTAATAAAAAAAATTAATTTTTGCTATATTTTAGAATATCTTTAAATTCATTATAAAAAAAAAGAAAAAAAACTATAATGAAAAAAGCAAGTAAGCTATATATCTATTTGTTATACTCCTCAAATCACATTCACAATTTGCCTACAAGGAAAAGAAACTCATTGATTAAAATATTATTTTGTCAGTAGTCTTAATGTATAAGAGACTTTAAGACTCTACTTGAATATTATAAAACTTTTATTGAACATTTTCTTGCGTATTATAAACTTTTATTGAATATTGCATCTTATAATATAATATTCTCCAAATAAATATATCCGTGTTTCGCACGGGTCACGTACTATATATATGTCGTACATTTTTCTTTATACATGTATATAATTATAAGCCTGGATAAATAGCACGGGCTCTGTACTAATTGAGTATAAGACACGGTAGTAGATGATAACACCATTTTATTCATCATAACCCAAACTCTCCCTTCTTCTCTTTTCCCTCTCTCTCTATCTCTCTCTCCATTTCTTAGATCTGCGTCCTTATCTTCCTCTATCTTATAAGAAAACCATATAACCCATTTGTTAGCCGCCACGTGGCACTCCTCTAAAGGCTCCATTTTGTTCAAAACGGCACCGTTTGAGAGATTTAATTGAAATTGGTTTTTGTACAATAATTTTGTATCAAAACGACGCCGGTTTGAAAGGCTGAAAACGGGCCTCTTTTCACATAGTGAATCTGCACACGCCACTCCACCCGCACACGCAATCATCACATCACATTTAATTGCAGATAGAGAGAAAACATCCTCTCCTTTCGCATCTGCGTTGACTACATCGGCTCCATCGGCTCCAAGAAGCTCCACCAGATCACCAGAGGCTCCACCACCACCTTCTCCATCTTCCAGGCCACCGGTGAGGCCGCCGGAACTCCTGGCTTCGTCAACATCACCGTCATCAAGGCTGGAAAGGTTGGCTTCTCCCACGTCGATGACGGCGTCATCGACGGCGACGCCACCACCCAATGTCGACCTATGTCATATCCATCAAGGAGCTGCCATACAACATCTTTGTCATCCAGATTAGACACGTCCTCACCTCACTGGAGGTGGAGGCTCCAGTCTCCTCGCCGTCAGATCTGAACCTGACATCTCTAATGGCGAGGCAGGGGTGCAAGGCGTTCTCATATCTGATAACGCCTCTTCCAATGCGCGCCCCGTTCGTTCCTCTCTGGTTGAGTTCCCCCATCTCTCTTCTCTTCTGAAAATATCTCAATTTTAATTCCACCTCTCACAGAACGCACATACTGCCTCTTGCCCGGTTTAATTCCCCACCCCCACCTTCCTCCTCAGCTTTTGCTGTCGAAATTTCGATTGTCCGATTTGAAAATGTTCAGCCCGCTGAAGGACGATAGGTACGCCGGCTGCCGGAGGACCGAAGAAGGCTTTATCAAATGACACCACAAGCATGAAGTTGGCGAGGACCAGTGCAGTTCCTCTCTGGTAAGCACATCAAGGCTCTTTCGCCTCTCGTCAGTTCTGATATAGAGTATAAATTTATGTTCTACGCTTTGATTATTATTTAGATATACGACTAATTTGATGAGCTTGAGAGATTGTTTGAAATTTATTTTTGATAGGATTTAGGTGTCTTTGATTTGTTTAGGTTTGGTCATCAGTAAGGATAATCGATCAGCCGTAAAGTACAAGCAGTCTGTGAGTAGGTGATAGTACAAAGCAATTTACAGATTGGGACTATTTGATAGGTCAGAGGTGAATGTGAAATCGGGACTTCTGGCAACGACCAGAGTGAAGAGCTGACATCACTCCTTCCCAGCTATATCCTCTAGCTTAGTTAATGGTGGTAATCTTAAATTTCTATTAGCTTCATTCGAGCTTTCATTTTGTTTGTTATTATTTGTTCGTCTTTGAAAATGAGCTTTCCTTCCTCCTTAGATTGCTGCCTACATTGTTAAAGAAACGATTGCATATATGGGGGTCCCAGGTTGCTGATGAGGGTAAGATTCTAATCAATTTATTTTGTTTAAAGTAGAGAGACATGGTTTTTTGCTTTTAGCAGATGACACGTGAATTAGGTTTATGTCAATATCACGATAACAATGAAAAATAAAATATCCTGACTTGGAGGAGCAACCTGTTAAGATGTGTATATGTGTACATAATGTAATATCTTTTACATGTGTGTTTTTTAAAAGAAAACCACTTCACTCATTTTACCTTGTTATGTAATGGAGGTGCACCCAAGAAACGCTGCTTACTGTGAGATCTAGATTCGGATCAAGAAATTCATTATCAGTAGGTTAATAGAATTCCTAGGGAAATATGAGGCAAATGGTTAGATTTTTGGGTTTAAATTTAGGTTCTCCAGAACTATTTTAAGGGAATTGAATTCATGATGGCTCTGGATGTGTTGGAACTTTCTGAAAGAAAAAACGACATGGTTTATGTAGTTTTTATGTCCAATTTTTTATACTCCACGCATTCATTAGTTGCCATTAAGGAGATTAATGATATGAAAACAACTTTCTACACAGTTGGACAGTGGACTCCAAGAGAATCATCTTCTCGGGATACTTTGATTTCTGAAGGTAAAAGATATTCATTTTTCTCTCTGTCTTGAATTTTTTAGCATATAATATTTGTTAACCATTCAATTAGCAAGTACACATGCATAATGATTAGACATTCAATTTAACTTACTCTAATGTTGATATTGTATCCAACCTTTACATTGGGAAATCGAGCTTTGTCACATCATACGCCTTCTCAATGTGAACCAAACAATTTTAATTTTCTGATTTATTAACAAAAGTCTGGATATCAACTGCATAAAGGATAGTAACCAAGCAAATCTATAATCTTATTTGCAGTTTTATATATTCAAGTTTCGTAATATATTCAGTAATTAATATATATGAAGAAGTGTTCTTATTTTGTGTGAATTTCTTATATTAGGATTATGTTTTGGAAAGATAAGAGATTTTTGATAAAATGGAAGTGGTGAAGAAACTGTTTCAACATTGAGTTTTATGCTACTCAGGAGATAGTACTTGGCTCTTTTTATTCACTATATGAACCATTATGTGGCCTGCAATAAATATCTATTTTCTTTCCTTTATTTATTTTTAGTGAAAGTTCTCCATTGATCTGATTTGGTGATTTATAATTTCTCAACTTCGGCTAAGGTAACATTTTAAATACTGAGTTTAACATATGTGGGTTATGATCAGCTCAAAATACTTAATTAGTTTTACTTATACGCATTTTCTATTTTTTCTACATTTACATTTACTCTATCTTACTGTTTATTCAAAAAAAAGTTTTTTTCCTTGGTGTGAAATTTTCTTTCGCAGATTGATCCTGTATAGAACGACGTTGCATTTGAAACTACTCGAAACATAACGGAAAACTTGTTCTGTTGACAAGCTAATGTTCTGGAGGTATTTATAGACATATTTCTCCCTGTTTATAGATTATTAATAGATTAACTAAGTTGCTATCTTCGATATAATATTTTATTAATTGCATGTCATATTTACTTTGTTTCCTAATATTAAATAAATGTGTGGTAAGAAAGGATGAGTACGCCTGTATATATTAAATTTAATTTAACACTGGTGAGTAATGGATCCAAATGCGCGCGCACACACACACACACACACTCATTAACTTATTTTAAAAGTGCTTATCTTTACTAAAAGTAGGGTTTACAAAGAGGCCCACTCATCTTTCAGAATTATAATCAAACCTTTACTATGATATAGACACTATGAAGCTTATTTTCTCTCAACAAATATGCTTAATTTGACTTTACTGGTGAGCAATTTGTAGAATGGAAAACTTGAGGGAGTGTTTATAATACGCGTATTAGTTACTGCCTTTATTCCTTGTATTTAGTCTATAAATTTTGTATCAACTATTATAATTATTTTTATAAGTACGTATTCCATTTGGTTGAAACTCTTATTCCTTTTTGGCACTCTCATTTCTTTCAGCTCAGTTATCGGCAACCGATGGGCACTGCGATATGAATGTCATGGCAACTTATTTGCTCGGCGTGTTGGCCTACGACGCCCCTTCCGTCAATGATGATAGGGTGTAGCTTCTTTTGTCACAAGTGAAGGAAAAAGACATAACAGAGCTAATTATCGCTGGACGTGAGAAGCTGGTATCTGTATCTACCGGCAGTGCACCAGGTGTGGCCGTGGCCGAGACGAAGAAAGAAGAGAAAGTTTGGAGAAAGAAGAATCCGACGATGATATGGGCTTCATCCTCTTGGACTAGATGGTTGTGGTTTCTACATACAATATCTTTGTGCTATTTTTTTTTATTTTTTTTTTCCATTAGGTGCCTGTTTTATGCTTAAAAAACCCAGACTTTTGACCTTATTTTTATTACCTTTTGGTGTGCAAATTATGGAAACTAAAGCGCGGACAACTCAATGTATTTGAATTTTTTTAATGTTGCTTGAAAGCTTATTATTTGGAGGGGGAAAAAACCTTATTTCTTTTCATATTTGGTATACTGGAAATGACATTTCTATTGATTTTTTCATAAGGCCCACAACTTTACAGGATGGATCATGAGACAATGACAAAGAAGGCTTGGCAGGACAAAGATTATGATGTTGCAACGTTGGCAAAGAACTCAAGTCTGAATTTCTAATATGGAATTTGCAGTAATACTACATTGAGGATGAGATTGAGGATTTTAATTTGTCTTTTGTGATCTCTTTATTAAGCTCTATTATCTCATATTAGATTGCAACGTTGACTATTTAACCTATTTAACCTGATTAGATGTTATTGTTGTGGTTATATTTAAATTAACTTCTTTTGAAAAATAAAAAACGTATTTAAAATTTCTAAATAATTTACAAAAAAAAATACACACCAAAATATACATTACATCCAATCTGATAACCGCAATTTAAAAAAAAATAAATATTCCAGCTCCTTTAATTGTAAATTTGGCTTGCAAAAAAGTGCAAGAAAAATCATTAATTATTATATGCATACAAATAACTCACAATTCTTTATTTATATATGTGCAAATGCACATTTCGAATACTAGTTTTAAAAGAAAAGTTCAAATCTTCTTTAATTATAAATATCCCCCTTAATATATGTTAAAGGGGAATGCTACCACGTTACGGAATGGTTCCGTTGTGTTTTTAACCGTTGGATTAACTATCCATCACTAGATTAAATGTATATCTATGGCTAGAAAACACAACGAAACCATCCCGTAATGGGATGGTAATATTCTCCTATGTTAAAACTATCTCTACTGAATGGGGGAGTATATATGTGATCGGGATGCACATTCACAATTCAAAAGCATTATTTGGACAACAATATATGTAAGTCCCGGACCAATTTCTATATATTAGCTCGATTTTATTTTTCTAAAATTGTAAGTTTATTATTATGTCGAGATTTATTTAGTATTTATTGCATAACTTATTAAGTCCCAAGTCTAAGCCATGGAGAAATCATTCAAATTTTTATTTCGAAAACGAAATAAAATACTAAGTCAAAGTCTCGATTTATTATCTTAATCGAGTATTAGAAAAGTCGAGAATTTATTTAATTTTTGAACGAGCCCAATTTCTGAGCCCATTTAATCGGGCTATTTTATTCCAGCCAACCGGTCCAATTATTTTGTCCATAGCCGAACATTTATTAGTAAACTCGATTAACATTTTATTTATCGAGCCATAACCGATTTTCTTAATTAGCCGGCCCATATTAATTCAAGCTATCAGCTTATTGATCGTCCCAAACATTTAATTAATTCGGTCAAAGTCGAATACATTTTAGTAAAACGAGCCTACGTTCGATTTTAATTAAAAATCGAGCCTATGCCGATTTTTCAATTTGAGCCCAATTATTAGCCCTACGTTCTATTTTAATTAAAAATCAATCTTATGCCGATTTTTCAATCTGAGCCCAATTATTAGAATCGATCGACTAATTTAGTTGGACTAAGTTCGATTTATTTCGCTCACCGGAGCATTTAATTTCCTTAAGTCAATGTGTGTTTGACTAGTCCGATTACTTAGTCGATTGTAAGGCCCGATTTTGAGGCCCAATAGTGCAAGAAACCCTAAGTGCCTACACACTGCTTATATATATATATAGCATTATCCCATCTTCAATCACCACCTCCACGCCACCGTCGCCGGCGACCCACCTCCACTCCACCGTCGCCGTCCCTAGCCATAGCCGCCGTGGTCTAACCCGTTCGCACCAATCCCGCACCAGCTCGAGCTCGCGCGGTTTTAGTCCAGACCCGCGACTGTACGGCCCGTCTCAGCCCCAGCTCGCTCACGCTGGAAAATCGCGAGCCCGCTGCCGTTCGTTGCTGCCCACGCCGACGAACCACCGTATTTTAGCTCCCCCACGCGACGAACCAGCCGCTGCTCACTCGACCCGCCGCGAGTCGCCGGAAAAATCGCGAGCCCAGCCGCCGGCGCGCCTCCAGAGCTCACCCTCGCCGGAAAATCGCGTCCAGCTCCCTCCACGCGCGCCAGAACCGACCCCATCGACCCGGTTACGCGCGACCCTGCACCCAACTCGCCAGATCCGCGACTCAGCCGAGTTGACCTGCTCCAACTCGCTCAGAACCGACCCGCCTGACCCGGTCCGACCCGAACAGCATCAAAACCGACCCGGCTGTTCCAAACTCGACCCGGTTTCAGGAAGGCTTGTGTTACATAGTTAGTAACCTTCTCCAAGATGCAACTTGTTGAAAAGAAACAAATGACGATGGGGCACTCGTCTTATGAAATATTATTGAGCTTTATTGTAATTAGACTAGAAGTCGGAGAAATTTTTGTAGTTAACCGCTTCTTGGTTTACTTAATGATTATGACTTTTGATGTACAGGGGCTCGGAACTAGCACTTCTACGGAGGGGAAAGAATATTTTCAAGCTCTTGAAAAGCACAAAAAAGATTTTCTATGGTTGGATGAGAAGGACAATGATGCAATTGAGCTAGCATTCAGTAAGGACAAGATACAAGCCAGGAAAAAATGGCTCCAAAAATACGAGGTTCCAATTTGAACTCCTCTTTTTGGCCCACACTTTTCCACTTCAACAGTTTCATTGCAATTTCAATCTTTTTGGCCCACTTTTCCACTTCAACAGTTTCATTCACAGCTGAGCTCTAGCCTAATTAGAAAAATAAATAACTAAAATAAAAATAAATTACAACATCAGTTTTTGTTTCAAAATCGTATGCTGGCTGGTTGTTTTATGATTAGGATGCACCTCATTTTCATTTCTTGTACATTGTAGCCTGGCACATTTCTTGATCAAAAAGAAAAGCATGTAAAGTACAATGACTTTGTCAACAAGGAGCTCATTCAATTCTCAGCTGCCGATCTCAAGAGATCGATTCCTTGTATGGTTAACGGCTTAAAACCGGGCCAAAGGAAAATTCTTTTTAGCTGTTTCAAGATTAATATAAAAGAGAACGGTGCACCTAGCGTTTCATTTCCGGCCGTCCCCGCGCGGCAATTTTCGCCGGGCGAATCGCAAGGGTATAAAAGAGAACGGTGCACCTAGGGTTTCCGCTACTCTCTCTCTCCTTCATCTCCGACCCTCTCCCTCACCAGCGATTTGTCGCCGCTCTCAACCCCGATCGCCGGCGACCAAACCCAGCAGCCGCGCCCGACCGCTCACCACCTCGCTACTTCCACATGGAGCGTTCCCCCTTGCGAGCTGCGACACCCGAGCTCCAACCGAACTCACTTCTGGCGACCGTTTTCCCTCCGCGTACAACTTCGTCCGACGACCCCAAGTTCAGAGCAGCAAACCTTGAGCCGTGGCTCTCGATTTCCGACCGGCGACCCCTATTCACGAATCGCGTCCCCTGCATTCGTACCTCCTCTCAGTCGGTGTCCTCGAATCTCCGAGCTCTGGTAACCACCCCGAGTCCCATCCGGTGATTTTGAGCTTCCATCGACCTAACTCTAATCAGCCCAACATCCGACCGGTGACGCACTTCGCGATTTCCAGCGAAGCAAGCTCAGCAGCTGAAACTCGACGGGCCTTGACCTCGGTTCCTCAGTTCTCCGGCGAATCAAGCTATATTTCCGGCCACTCTGAGCTCTCACCGCTGATTTTCGGCCATATCCTCGAGCTCCTCCCGACACCCAAAGTCCGACCCCCGTAGTCAGTGCTATTCCTCGAGCTTGTTCATCATCTCCATTCTTAGGCTCACATAGGTTGACACTCCACAATAGGCGGCAATGTCGGATGAGCTTCTTCCGTTTCCGAATCCTCGTCCTCTGTCTCTACGCTTTGGACCCCAACGCATTTATTTACGTTTTCTCGCTCTTCATGGGAATACAATGTCCTGTCTCTTTTCATCGCCTTGGCGAAAATCTTTAATTCCAAGCTGCTTGGCTACCACATCGTCTCACATAAATAATGAAATGCCAAGGCCGCCACTAATAGACCAAATGATTGGTTGAACCTATTTGCCCTCCGGATACGTGCTATGCTCGACTGAAAGAGAGACAATTGTTAGGCTTTTTTGTGAATGACACAATGAATGATTAACAGTCTTAACTTTTTAGCCTCTTTTTTTTTTTCGAAAACTTCCGAAAACTTTATATCTCAAAAACCTGTGGAGAATCAATACGGCATAATCTTTAATGAGCCTATTGTACATGTCTCTTTTTTTGCTTTGGTACCTCGGAGATCCCACCAACCACGCCTTCTTTTCATCAAATCTTTCCAACGGTGCCTCGGCACCCGTATATTCAAAATCAAACACTCGCTTCATCAAATCAGCCTTGAGCCTCCTATTATTGTCTCCAAGCCGACAAATGACAACTGAACCATTTCAACAAGTTGGAACGTCGTATAGAATTCTAATGTCAAGCTAGTGTAAGCGTGAAAATCCATCTTAGCATATTTTTCTAAGTGGAGAAATCGAAGATATTTCTTAATATATCTTCGGTTTCTTCACTTGGAAAAATATGCTAAAATAGATCTTCACGCTTACACTAGTTTGACATTTGAATTCTATACGACGTTCCAACTTGTTGAAAATGGTTCGGTTGTCATTTGTCGGCTTGGAGACAAGATGGATCAGTTGTCATTTGATGAAGCGAGTGTTTAGTTTTGAATGTACGAGAGGCTAGGCACCGTTTGTAGAATTTGATGAATGAAAAAAAGGCGTGGTTAGAAATCTTAGGAGTACCGAAGCAAAAAAGAGACTATTACACAATAGGCTTATTATAAGAATTATGCCGTATCGATTCTACACAAGTTTTTGAGCTACAATTTTTTCGGAAAAAAAGGTTAAAAAGTTAAAGTAGAACCAACTCTTCATCATTCATTGTGTCATTCCCAAAAAACTCGTCAATTGTCTCTGACTCTCTTTCGTTGGGTCGAGCATAACACGTATACGGCCACGAATAGGTTCTATCCATCATTTGGTCTCTTAGTGGTTGACACTTCATTTCATAATTCCTATGAGTGGTGGTAGCCAAACGGCTTTGAATTAAAGATTTTCGTAAGGCGACGTGGTGAAGAGTGACGTGACATTTTATCCCCACGAAGAGCGGGAACACGTAAAGAAATGCATTGGGGCCCAAGCGTAGAGGACGCGGATTCGGAAATGGAGGCGGCTCTTCTGATCTTGCCGCCTATTGTTAGAGTGCCAATCTATGTGAGCCCAAGATTGGAGGTGATTAACAAGCTCAAGGAAATAGTACGATTGATGACTACCAACTTCGCTTTCGATACTTTGGAGGTGAGAGTGGATCCGATTGACTCCACACTTGTGGCCCTCGGACCGTGGAGGATTTGCAAGGGAATTTTGCCAATGAAGAACTAGATAAATTGGTATGTTGTCCATCAAACAATAAATTCTGAATAATGGTGTATAGCTGCTATAAATTTAGAGTGAGGAACTAACTATCAAAAATAGGAAGCATTAGATTCTTTGGCAAAGGAGAAGGACAACAGACTTGCTGCAGAGTGAGCATACATTTTTTCACATATATTTGATACACATAGATTTCTTTTATCTACAATTATAGGTAATTGGGTTTGTAGCCTCGCAAGTTAATGTGGAAAGTGAAGATTAGCTGGACATGGCAGTAAAGTACAGTGCTGCAATTCAACACGATTTCATGGAACGTAGACTGAGTAACAGACCTGTTTCTATCGCTCTTATTTTGAAATGCTATGGAGCTTTATAAACTTGATAGTCAAAGTGAAAATATTTATTGTTTCTGTTTGCCATTGCTGAAAGGGAACCTTTTGAAACATGTTTGGAATGTGAGATATGCGTTTGCTGGCATTGTTAGTGACTACTGGAAAAAAAAAAGGAAAAAAGAAGTTAATGTGTTCATGAGTAACATAATTTCTCCTAATTTCGTTGTTTTTGGTATAGCTTTGCGCTGTACATTTAGCAAAAAGAAACCTCTTATATGTGACTAACAAGGTAGGACTAGAAGACTTACGAACATCATGAGATTGGGTTTTATATTTACTCTTCTCCAGTCTCTATCTGCATCAACATTCTTATATTTTTGGATAAAGGGAACTGCAGAGGAACTTCAAGTTTTGTGCCATATTGATTTGGTGAAGTTATTGGCTTTTACAGATTGATCTTTGTCTATCAAGCCTTTACTTGAAAATAAAAAAAGTGCTCTACTCCATGACTCCACTGTTTTGTGGTTGGAGGTACATTTCCTCTCTAACGTGTGTATTTCATACATTATCCGAGCTCTTTTTAGCTTTGCTTTCCCTGCTACACAATACGTGCATGAAAGAATGTCAATTGGCTAAAGTTACATCAAATATAATATATGTTTTTGATATTTACCTTGGGAGTTAAAATATGAGCAATTGAGAAATGGATTCTTTAATTCTTACACTCGAGTTCCGATGAAGGGCGTACTCAGAAATTTTTCTTCTATTTTATGCTTAGCAGCTGTGTTGTAATGATAAAGATTTGAAAAGTAGTCTTCAGCGCTTTCTTTATTCAAAATTATATTAGCATTTGTGGATTTTACTTTTATTCAGGCCGATTCTACAAATTCCTGCACTCACGCTTTCCCCAAATCATCCATGTGAATTATATAAATTTCTTTCATATTTTGTTTTTTATGCATCATAGGAAGTACACATAAAAAATGCCTTGTAAAATTTGAAGTGGTCATGTGTTAACATTTTTTGCCGAGTCAATTTTCATTAATTCACCTAAGTTCTTCTGGATGCATGGCAGGTAAAGCGCTTTTATTATCCATTTCAAGAGCCATTCAAACGTGCAGTTCCTAACACTGCCCCAGCAGGGTGAAAACATGATTGATGAGTCAGTTGCACGAAAGTTAAGAAATGAGGACAGAAAGGAAAACCCGAAGGGGACAAAAAAGCAAAAGAAAGAGGCAAAAGTAATTGTAAAACCTGCCCTTAAGGCTGCCTTTGCAAAATGCTCTAATCGAATTTGTCACAAGAGACATGGGCCAGTTCTTGGTGAGACAGAGGATTTTGATTGTTGAAGATAGAAAAAGGTCAATTACAATTCAGATATGTTAGTATGGTTTGATATTTTTAGGAGACTCAATATATCATGTAATGCTTGAAGGCATAACATTTAGCTATTGTACTTGTTTGTGAATTTGTATACTTGCGAGTTGAGATCATGTTCTCCTAAAGACCTTTCCTCATGGCAGTGGTCATTAGTCGTGACAGTGAGAATATGGAGTTTGAGTTAACTCATATTCGTTCTGGATTAGTGGAATGGCAAAATTTGAATGTCAACCAGGGCTTTTAAATCAAGGATGCAAAATACATTAATTATTTCTTCNTTTTTTTTTTTTTTTTTTCGAAATATGAAACAAACAAATTAATTGTGGTATATTTAAGAACTCAGAACACGAGTTCCAAAATTTAGAGCCTGTGACTATCATCGTTCTCTGCACATATATCCCTAAACTTTTGTGCAGAACTTGACATGTGTGTCTCGCTCTCCCTCCTTTACAGGTAAAAAATTGAAATGTTATGTGTATCGTTGATAATATTCCCTAAGATGCTCTTATGTGGCAGCTCTTTATGAATCTATCAGAGTAGTCAACATATTTGGTCCACAAAGGCCGAAGCTGTGGGAATGCTATGTCGAGCCAAGGCTTTGCTCGGCCATTGAAATGGATGACACCAGCATTTTCAGCATCTGCAATAGTTGTGTTATCTTGGTACCCTAGCCCAAGCATGTGCCAGAAGGGACTAATGACATGTACGTGACCATGGAAAGCTATAAGCCCAGGAGGTAAGGTTCCTAGCTGCCATAAACTTAGCTCCGACTTCAAATTCTGCATTTTGGGGAAAAAGGCATCATTAGAGAATCTATAGATGTTCAATCTCATTGGCTGATAGTAATATTTCTTGATTATTCACAGAAATCTGAAAAATTGTAATGCAATCTAAAGGTTACCTGTTCAAGCCAGAAATGGTATGTCCGGCTTATATTAGTCCTCCTCCAAGCTTCTAAATCGAAGACGTTCATGCCATAGGCCCATGCACATTCATTTGGATCGAAATTATTCGCTATCAGCGGGTGAGAAAAATTCAAATAGCTCTTGAACCTCTTGGACATCACATATTTATCCCCTCCCCTGCATGTCTCCACAGCCCCATTGACTTTCCCATTCATGTGAATGTCCCACAGAGGCGTGAGATCCGTTTGAACAACAATATCATCGTCCAGGAATACTACTTTGTTAAGACTCGGAAACAACTGCCAAAATAAAGGCACACAAAATCAAGACTCAAAGACTAGTTTTATATTTTATTTTATTTTTAATTAATTGTGTTGAGACTAACCTCTGGCAGATTTATTCGGATGTGGTTCATGAGCGAGTTGTACTTGGGACTCAACGCCTGCAGCTTGGCAGCAATGACATACGGTTTCTCTGTATTATTCGCAACAATTGCCGACGATCCTCCCCTGAACCGGGACCTCACTTTCTGATCCTTCTCCATGGCCTCCAAAACCGGGACCTTCCCTCTTGTAAACCAATCAAAATGGTGCAGAGCCTTGACCTCGATAATCGCAGGCCCCAGAGAGTGGAGAGAGAACCACGCCTGCATGGGGTAATACGTTTTCCTATCCGTAATTATGTGCAAGACGACTTTTTCAGGGTGCAACGAGTTTTGGACGAGAGAAGATGCAACAACAGAGGCTGCCAGTATGTTATCTGAGGCGAGCACAAAATGAAAGTATGAATTGTCAACGAGAGCCGGGACTAGTTCGGGAGAGGGCAGCTGAAGACGGGCTTTGGCATTGGATGAGTGCTCATTGGCCAGTTTTAGGGCGAGGCAGTGTAGCTGCTTAGGTATGCTGCTAGAGGCCACATGTCGATACAGATATTCTTGGATCTTGGCTGTTCTCGTCCTTTGTTCGAGGAGCGTGACCTGGAAGCCACCACGAATGTCAGTTTTTTTTGTCCTTTTACATATAGATTAAAAAAATAATTTATTATTATAATTGCACATGCAAAAGGACTATTTTTTTCACCTCTTGTAAGTATGTTAAAGGTGTAGGTATTATTGTTTATATCTACAAAATCAAGATTTTAGAGGTAAAATTGGGGGTGGTGTTAGGAAATCAAATCATTGTCGTCGGTTTCTTTCTGACGGACTGAAACAAAATTTTGTTTTGTACCGTGTCAAATAGAATGAAGCCAAGTGATTATATTTAAGCGTGAGGTGTCATTTTTCAGGTTTTGATGCAGAATGATGGAATATTTTCACGAGAATGTTTGTTTGAAGACATGTTTGAACTGTAAATACCATAGCTTTGAGCTTGACTGCAAATGTCTTGGCATCAGGTCGTTCATCTTTCATTTCTGCGATAAAATCTTCCATTGTTTGAGGAATTTCTTGCTCTACTGGTTGAACTTCGTTTTGATCGACAGGTTCTTCAAAAACTTGATATATCACTTCAGGTACCTGACAGCAAAAAAATTTCAATGTTTGAATTTTAGCTTCACGGCATTATTGCCGGTACATAACTATCAGTTATTGCTGGCACATCACTGTCAGTAGATTTCAGGTCAAATTTCAAGTGTGCAACTCCGTACTGCCAAATTCATCTCAACCAGGTTCTACATTTATGTAAAGCATATTATGAAATTGATAGAGGTGAGTAGATTACGGTAGGCTCAAGTCTTCCCAGGATTCTTGGTCCTAATTTTTTGCTCAGACAACCTGCATTTGTTAAAGAACACGATTCTGTCACTGATCAATTGCAGGGGTGAATAAGAATTATGACAGGAAGTTTTAGCTTCTGAATTTCAATCAAAATTAGCTATAACGTGCATGATTTTTTTTGGTTGTATGTATATCGTTTCTGATATGACATATTGCGTTTTTCGTATAATTAATGAAATATACCATTGCACCTGCTGGGAATATTTATACAAAACTCAAGAGAATGTATCATATTTCTTTTTAACTTCTATTTCCCAAACATTTGTGATACTCTTCATCAGTATAGTTGGAATGATTGTTAAATCTTATCAGTAGATGAACTTCAACAATAGTTTTTGTGATTTACTTCTTCACAACTTAAACCTAGAAGATTGTAAAATTGACAAATCGTTATACAATTAATAGTCAAATAGTGGAATATGCAGGTTAATTTGACTAAGTCTTAGATATTGCAAAGTCTCCAAAGACAAGCTTTTGGATAACTTTTTTTTTTTGTTTTGTTTTAGGTTGTAAGAATAAGTTAACCTTAGATAGGCACCTGCACTGCATTCATCAAATTATTCCATACACAGACATATTACCCTTCATTTTATAACAATAAAGAAAAATCTAGTTTTTCATCATCATGTCTGCACGAATGCCACATTCATATTGCTGGGAAAAAAAGAAATTTGAGGAAAAACCCAAAAAATACCTATAGTTGAACATTTGATTTCTCCATCGATGGTATCCACAGCCGTCAACACAAACACAAAACGGAGAAGGAAAGTAAAGAACAAAAGCGAGTAGAAAACCATTCGGTAAGACAATCTCCGGTTGCCAATTTTCACTTTTATAAACTCTCGAACACCTTTTGCAGGCAAAACCGTAACGTGCCTCAAGCTAGGGGATATGTGCAGCTGCATTTTCAGCCACGCCCGATTTCCTTTCCCGCCCAAAAGTAGAGAGAGAAGAAAAGGAGGAAAAAATCAGAATGCAACCTGGAAAGTGAATCCCAAATGTTTGAGGAATCGAAAGAGATGCTGTAAAAAGGGTAGCCACAGGGGGTGTTTAACGTTGCTGTCACTCACCTAACCTTGCTTAGTAAAGAGGTTATTAGGTATAAAGTTTTTGTTTTTCCTTTTCTTGGAATACATAGGTGAGTGTTATTTTGCCAGACAAAACACAAGTTTGTTTGAGAGAAAGAGACTGGAGACTGAGAAGAAGACATGTGGTGTCCTCTCTCTCTCTCTTTTTTTTTTCTTCCTTGTTGCCTTGCCCTTGAAGAAGGGGAGTTGCAACTTAGAAATATATGTGTATTTTTCAATGTGGAAAAAGGGTTTGGTGTTGCTTCAATTTGCCTCCACATTCTTGAAGTATATCATATGGTTTGTTTGGCCTTCTGATATAACAGAGTATCTAAATGGAAAATGACTCCTTCATTTTTTTATTTATTTTTTATTTTTTTATTTTTTTATTTTTATTTTTTTTAAACAAAAGGACCTCCTTTACTTTTTTCACTTTCTTTTTTGTATGATTATGTATGAAGATTGGATAGATGAATGTTACTTGAGTAATTAAAAAAAAAAAAAAAGTTTATGCACTCTGCACTTGTGCATTAGGTGTAAAAATTGACTGGTTTGATTTTAACTGCGGTAATTTGCTTGTAAGGTTGCTTCTGGAGTTGGTGGCTTGTTGGGCCTGAATTGTGTCTTTGTTTTTTCGTTGCTAATAAACAATCGAGAAGTGTACTTAATTACTCTACATGATTGAATTTATTTTTGTCAGCTCCTTGTCTCTAACTCACTAGAGGCTCGGGAAATAAAAAGAAGAGGCCTCATTTGATAATTTTACAAGAGCCCCTAGTTAATTTAAAACATCATGAGAAATATAATTGAAATTTTGTTTTGTCTTATGTTGATCCTTTTATGATAAAAATTCAAAATTCTGCATTAAATATGTAAAAGTATCATATGTATTGATTACTAAAGGTACTAAAGATACCTAAGGCTTGATATTTCTACAAAAGCCCCTAGTTAATTTAAAACTTACAAATAAGAAATATAATTGAAATTTTGTTTTGTCTTATGTTGATCCTTTTATGATAAAAAGTCAAAATTCTGCATTAAATATGTAAAAATATCATATGTATTGATTACTAAAAGTACACTTAGGCTTGATATTTTTACAAGTTGATATTTTTACAAGAACCCCAAGTTAATTTAAAACATACATATAAGAAATATAATTAAAATTTTATTTTGTGATCATTTAATGATAAAAGACTTATAGCTGACCTACCTACTTGGGTTCTTCTGCGAAGAAATTACGACTCTCGAGTTTATCCGCTCGAGGTCTGTCACTCTTAAACTTTATTGTCCTCGAGTTTGTCTGCTCGAGGTTCTACCAAACATAAGGCCCTCAAGCTCGTCTACTCGAGGTTCATTGTAACAAAGTGATTAAATTGTATTGATTAGATTTAAGGTGTTGAATACGTTGCAAAATGAGGACTATTGAGGTCGGGTATTTTGTGATTGAGCTCGGGTGCTTGTACTAAATGCAGTAATTAGTGAGAGATTTATGTATTTACTTTTGAGAATTCTTTGAACCCTTCTACAATAGATTCTTATTGTTCCTTGGGCAATACAATCAAGCATTAAATGGAAATGACACAATTTAATGCGACTGACCCTACGAGGCTATGGCACGTAGGCTGACAGATTTTTGGTAGACGTGTTCCATCTCTCATGAATCATGATTCGCTTGCAAATTGTCTTTATTTTGATATTGTCTGCCATCTTAGTGCGCTTAGCTCGGATTTTCGATGCTAACTCTTGACTTACTTTATCCAAGTCTTGAGCCCGATTTTGCTGATTGGATGTTTCCAAATCGTGCTTGCACCTCTGGTTACTCGACCTGGGTGTTCCGCCTACTTCTTGCTTGGCTCTCAATTGGTCGTACTTTTGGGGTTTCCTTCGCTTGTAATTCCACGATCCGAGCACTCAGCTATTTCTTTCATTTAGTGATAGCATTTAATTTTGGATCCGTCCAGCTCAGCTTGGATGTCAACAAATGGTTTGGTTTAAATATCATCTTTATTTTTTGTTTAAATAATTTGTCCAATGTTCCAAACATATTTTTTTTAATTATATGTCAATTATTCAAAGATACGCTTTGACCAATCGTTAGAAGAGTTTTCAAAATTTTGTATCTAATATACAATAAAAAATTTATTACCTTTTAAATAACAGTTGTATAGAGAATGCATTTTATTTTTTATGAAATGCACACATAAAGAATTTTGTATAGAGAATGCATTTTATTTTTTATGAAATCCACACATAAAGAATTTTAGTCCGGATTTTGAATCCTATTTTGATCGAAAACCCATTATTTAAGAGAGCATTAAATACTGACCGAATTTTTTATAAATAAAAAATACCAAAATTTTCAATCCTAAATTTAACCAAAACCCTTGATTTAAGGCAATATTAAATGTTGATCGATTTTTTTAAAAAAATAGAAAAAGAAAGTTACTCAAAATGGAATGTAATTAATGTTGGCGATTTTTTATGGCCGCTATTTCTAGTTAGATTAACTATTTTCCTCCTCTTCTAATCAACATTTTTTTAGCCAAAATGTTAAACCTGAGCCTGTTGGCGCTAGGATGTAAATTAGTTAATATATTATCCGATTAATACATTTATACTAATATAAATATGATTTTAGTGTAAATAATTATTCATTGATATGAAAAAAAATAACAGTGATGCGTCAAAAATATCAACTCCCCAAAATTGTCAGTCGAACCACTTCGTCTCGATCGCCTTTCGTCTCTTGAATCGGATCGACCTGCAAAGCACTGGAGGCGAGGCCGAAGCTCATGTCAGAACTTGCTCAAGTTGCAGTAAATCTTAACCTTTAATCTTGCAATGGTTACAAGATTTAACAACCGAGATACATAGGAATCAACCCACCAATTTAGAATGGGGCCCAAAATCAGATGAAAGTATTTTTTTTTAGTCTAATTTGTCATATCGACCTGGTTCCAGATGGGGTCCGAACCCTTTGAATCAAAGCATCTTATAGGCTTGAAGCAAAACTGTCCCATTTAATACACAAGCCCAATTTCAATTTTAATTCATGACACTAGTCAACAATCCTGGGCCGATTAGAACACTAGTCAACACTATTCAACAGTACAAACACAGGGGTGTCCAAATGCACCCCTTCATTACAATAATACCAACAATACTGAACAAATAACTTATATCTTAAGCAGAAAGTTAAAAGAAGAAAAAAGGTGGACAAGATCAAATATGTTGGCCCGTTTGTAAGACATTACATTATTGAGTTTTATGAAATCTTTGTTGTCGTTGGAAAAAAAAAAAAAAAAAAAAAA
>BKCP01010515.1:912349-924240 GCA_008636005.1 Striga asiatica | reverse complement strand
TAAAAAAACAGACTGCTAGCAATGGCCATATCTAGCCAAGTATAACAGGGAGTTATGATACCGATTTATTTAGAGCATCTACAATGATAGGGTTTATTCTTGTTTATTGGCATGTAAATAAATTCAAGTTTTGAATTACATGAATAAAACTATATAAAATTAATAAAATTCACTCAAATGCAAAAAGACTAAATATCTACTTGGATTTTAAGATAGACTTAAGGGTAAACCGAATTTCTTTTTCTTCCGGCCGCATCAACATGACCCAGTTTACTTACCCTTGCATTGGAGAATAAATTTTGTTAGACTGGGTGTATTTTCTAAGTGACATCATTTTTTATGACTGAACCCAAAACATTATAGATGTTTTTAGGGGAGTTATTGTTGTGGTGAATGTTGTCATAAGATAACAAATCTCGATAAATCCTTTAAAAAATGCTCAAATAAGTAAAGTAAGGTTATGATACAATGTAAAATAGATTAAAAGAACCCTGTTTTTTTTAGGAGGTGATTGAATATGAATTCAACTAGTAAAAAACTAATTTTTTTTTAACTATAGTTAAGTTTGAAAAAAAAAAGTAGTATGGTTAGTTGTTAGTGAATATATTAAATAATACTTAAATTAAAATAATTAAAATTGATTTGATGTAAAAATATGAGAAAATGATTGGAAGTGATGTTAGTTAAAATTATGTAAGTGAGTGAATAGTGAATTAAAGTTGATGTGATATGTAATAATGATTAGTTGATATTATTTAATTATATTGATAATATTAAAGATAGTAGAGTTGAATTAAAGTTGAGTTAAATTTAAGTTTTGAGTGGAATATTTACTGTACAAATCATATACTACAATTACGCCCTTAAAATTTTTTCTTCTCATTTTCTCTCCCCATATAATGTCAACTTCAGTATTGAGGTTCTACGGGGACTTTCTCAACTACTTGCAAGTCACCGAAGGACAATCTGTGAAGACTATTGAAAGAGAAATCCTCAATGATAAACCAAAATAATCAAGAGATAGTCCATAACGAGAACTTAAAACAAATCACAATAACTAATAAATCATCTAATAGACAGAAAACTCATCCAATAAACAAAAAACGCAGCCAAAACAGAGAATCATCGCAATAAGATGGACAACTTCTAATAGATTACTTTCTGTTTAGGCATTTTTGAATTAAATTTTCTGGAATTCTATTATTGAGGCTAAACAAAGTAAGGCTCAACAAAAACTTTACACAATTAAAAACAGATCTGGTGTTTCTTAATCGGAATTCAAGCACAAGCAATGTCGGAGTATAGCAAGTAATCACAACCTAGCCAGAAATAAAAATAAAAATAAAATAACAGCAATAAATACAACGTTTCCGTTCCTTTTTCTTTTTTCATTTATCCACTCAGGCATATCATCAAACACCTTTTATAATGACCCACCGCTCTTGGCCAGCCTCGGAGAGCTTCTCTTTCCAGTGGCCACCGCAGCCCCAATCCTTCTCACTCCCTTGACCAATTTCTTCTTTTTCTTCGTTTTCCTCTCAACAGCACCCGCGCCCACTTCAACCCTTTTACTCCTCGTCCTCCCCGCCACAGCACCACCAGCTTCGCCGCCACTGGCGGCGCCAATCCCGCTCTCCCTTGCAACCCTCTCGAAATCATCCCCCAATTTCCTCACCGGTCCCCTCTTCGCCGGCGGAACATCCACCTCCTCGTCATCCTCCTCATCAATCAACCCAACAACCCTGCGTCGCTTGAGAGCCACTGGAGGCGGCGGTGGAGACGGAGACGGAGAATTTCTCACCCTGGAGGTGCCGCCTTTCTTACCGGATTTGACAGCGGGCGAATCTCCGGCGGATTTTTTGGAGATCTGCTCCCGCTGGGTTCGGAGCCTCTCGACCTTGCCCTCGATCCGACCTTGGAGGCGGTGGCGCTTGAAGCTTAGGCCGCCCATGGACCAATGGGCATCCATCGCCCAGGACATGAGTGGGTCCAGGACCAGGGGCGGCGGGTCGACCCGCTCGGGGTTTAATTTGACGTCGGTGTAGAACCGGGGGCGGGGCAGGCTGCTGCCGTAGAATTTGCCGGGGCCAAGAGCTACGACCATGGCTGCAGACTGTGAATGATTGATTGCTTGTGTGTGTTTGAGTGTGTGTGGATGTGAAGTGTGTTTGGTGTGTGAGCTTTGTAGTGGGGAGTTGTTGACGGAGTGTGGCGGGAAACTTGGCGCCATCGCCATATAGAAAATTTTGAAGGAAATATAACGCGCCAAAAAGCCAAGCACCCCAGTCAAAATTGGATCATCTTTTTTTTACAAAAAAAAAATGATTTGATTTTTGTCTTTCTAAGTAGGCTAGCTTTTGCTATTAATGGTTGTATCTTGATGAAATGGAAATAACAAATAACTTGAGAGAATAAAATAAGATTGCTTGCAATTTCATAATGTTAGGCCCGTTCGCATAAAAGTAATTTAATGATGAAATTATACAATAGGCCTTTCAATGTGTCCATTTATTTATTTTTTTAGTTCTAGTCCATTTGAAAAATAGAAAATAAGACAAGTAATATATCATAATTAAATTGTCACACCAAGAACATTTTTCTTGTTATACTTCTTATTGTTAAATAAATCTAATCATATTTTTAAACAGGTGTGCATACTTATAAATTAAATTATGGTACTCTAAAAAACAACAAAAACAAAAGTTTAAGATATAACATCCTGTAGTAAATTGTGTATTTCTTTTTTAAAAAAAAAGTATGAATAGACTTGTCCAACATTCAAATCGTCTCACAAGAGAAGTTGACAAGTTGTGTTAGACCATCTTTATCCGTGACCCCATGGATGGGTCACGGCATTAAAAACTAAAAAAAAAAAAGAAGTGCGCCTAGTTTCAGCGACCCAGGTCACAATGTGACCTTGGGTCGCGACCTTCCTTATGTGATTTGTCCCAATTTTTATTGGGTAAATGTGATTTTTTAATTAAAAAAATAAAATAAAAAAATTACTAAAATTTATATTTTTAATTCTCTACAAATAGAGATCACATTTGATATATTTTGAAATAAAATTAAAAAATTTAATTTAATTAAAATAAAATGAATATTTATGTTGAGTTGGGTTGGGGATACAGATAAATTAAGTTGTAAGGTTGAGTTGTGTAGGTGGAGGAGAGAGAAATAATTTTTAATTGTTAGGTTGGGTTGGGGATAAGGATAGTCTTACTTGCCCCAAATATTAGGGGGAGAAGTTAGAGAACATGATTTTATGAAGAAAACCTTCCAAAATTAGGAGGAATAAAGTCATAAACTCATCTAACATAGAGAGAGATAGAGATTTAAATTGATTTATTGGATAAAATGAATGAGCATAAACAAGTTTGTTTGAGTAGAAAATATGGATTTAATTTTGAGTTTGAGAGTGTACATGCATTAAAATGTAATTATTAAAGTTGATATTATTTGAAAGTAGTAAAATAATATTGTTAAATGATTGATTGGTAGTTAAAAACATACGAATGGATAAATAATTAATGTTGTTAGAATTTATCCAGTAATGTTTAATTGATATTATATAATTATATTTATATATTAAGAAGAGATAAGTTGAATTAGATAAATAATGAATTTTGAAATTTATATCCAATCACATAGTTCCGTCTAAAAAAATTTATCCAACTACTAAATAAAAAAAAATATCTAATAGCACCAGTCCACCGGGGTTGGCCTGATCATTTGATGGGCTTGACCTAATGATTCAAAGGCCTGAAAATATTTGGGCCTTATGGTTTGACCATTTCTAAGTTGGCCTGTTAGGCCCATAGATTTTTTGACTATCTTTATGGGTTAGCAATGGAGAAAATAGCGAGAAGATTTTTTATTTTTTTTGGCCCAGTTAAAAATCGACTCTGGCAATGCCCGGGCAGACTCGGGCCGAGCATTTTGGAAGTTATGTCTTTTTATATTTCTATTATAATTCTCATTCATTGTTATTTTTCTTCTTTTACGGCATCCGCCACTATAAAAAGAAAAATAAAATTTNAGTAGAAAAAAAAAAAATGAAACCAGTGTATAGACTATAGATGATCTCAGTTCAGTTACAACTAATTGAATCATATTGAAATGATCTTTTGTAACTAATTAAAGTATGTTCTGGCTAGAACCACTAATATTGGGATGATATGATTATTAAAAAGTATAACTCAATTAAAGCAATTCATTTTCAACATTAAATGACAAGATGATTGGGCAAACGAAAAGCCATCATAACAAACATATATAATAAGATAAGATATATAAGAAAAAATTTCAATGATTTTAAGTCCATGTTGCTCAAAACGCCTACACCACCTTCATGATCCATTGTAGTCAACTACACAGCAATTATTATTATTTCAATTTAGATGTCTAATTTCACTTTTACTTAATATGATGATGATTTTTGGGGTGCACATATGCATGCATCTTAATTATAAAACGCGGCATGCATTGATATGATGATCGGCTTGGAAAATTGGGTAAGTGCAAATGTTTTGATGCATTGTTTGTTTAAAAACTGGTTGAAGAGTTTACTTTTTTTAACCTAGTGATAAGGGGTTATATTTAGAGTAAAAATTGAATATTGATGTGAATTAAATGCGAAGAGAGAATAATGGAATCCTTTGATAAAATGGTGTGTGCTTAATGTTGTAATGTAAATGGTACAATTGATTTCTTTTAACCATTTACAATGCTCTCACCGAACTTCAATGTTGGGATAGAAGTGGCTTCAAAGATTTGGTCAATACACTACAAGAAAAATGATGAAATTCAAACGGAAATATATTCTAATAGAATTTCAACGACAATTTCAATAGATATTTCAATGTTATTATTTCCGTTGGGAATTATTCAAACGGAAATCCAACAAAAATTAAATGAGTTTTCTGTTGGAATTTCCATTGAATTTTGACGATTCCAACAGTAGATTTTCCAAAGATTGTGGAAATAAAAATTCCTATAGAAATTGCATATTCCAACAAAAATTCTTACGTTGAAAAGCCGTTGGAATCATCAAATTTCATCTAAAATTCTAATGAAAAATACAATCCAACGGAATATTTTTGTTGGAATCATTCAAACGGAAGCTATACCATTGGAATATCCGTTGGAATTTTCATTCGAATATATTACCATAGGATTTTATGTTGGAATATAACAATTTTTTTGTAGTGATAACTCTTACATTTGAGTTATTTAGGGAGGGGGTGGGGCTGTATTCCCAAGATTCTAAAAAACATTTTAAGATTTTGTTAATATTACGATTTTATGAGATTTTATCAATTCTCGTTGATTTTGTGGAAATTATTAGAAATATCCATAAGTGACATGTAATATTGTTCGGGACTTCTATGAATTTCTTAAGACCTATCAAGAATTTTGTAGACCTTTTGTTTTCATTGAATAAACATCAACATTAATATATAAATATACCATTGCGACCTGTAATAATTAATAATAGATAAAGCGATATAAATTAATTCATATCGTGTTTTTTTTTTAAATATAGTCTAACAAATAATTAATAAGAGATAAAGCGATATAAATTAATTTATATCATGTTTTTTTAAATATAGTCTAACAAATCGTGTTTTTTTTAATATTTTGTATCAATTTATTATTTATATGAAAAAAAAAATGTCCGACCATACAAAATTGAAAAAAAAATCCTATTTGATCGCCACAATAAAGTTTCACATTAGTGAAATATTACATACATAAATATAGTCTATATAGACAATAAATAACAGAATCCAACAATATTTCCTCAAAATTCTCTATTTTATTTATTAAAAATTGGAATTTTCTACATATGATATATGCTAAAACTTATGCAACTTAGAACTTCTGCACGAATTTCAACTTACAATGTTCATATTGTGAAATTATTCTCGACTACAATGCGTAGAGCAACAGAAAGATTATAGACATAAAGGAGAGTCACATTTTATCACACCAAACCATGTTAAGCAAAACAGGAAACAACAGAGACAAAAGACCTTGGATAATGAAAATTATTGCATTTTAACTACACTATACCTAATATAGTTCAGTCCCACATGGGCACTAACTAAATCTGATGCTTTCTAATGACCCTGCACCAAATTGTACTCAATAAGATTCAGAAAAGAGGCATCTTTTCTTTGTTGAAATCCGCAAGTTTAGTAAATTATTAGCTGGGATGAATTGATATATTTTTTTCTAATAAAAATATATATTTATACTTTTTCTGTATAAAAAGTATGACATTCGAATCATATATGTATGTATATTTTTGTAGGGGAAAAAATGTCACAAGAGTCTTACTGCACTAAAACCGACATTATTTTTTTAATGTAATGCCTGATTTTATCTATTTTTCAAAGGAAGAGTGATATCATAAGATCATGATAAGATAATATTAAATATAGTGAAAAAAGAATAAGAAAGGGATAAAATACTTTTTTAAACATTATATTCGATAATGATAAGAAAATTAAATAGAAAAAATTGTGACGAAGATACAAGGCCTACATCATAAATGACCCTTTGAGAACATAATTATCAAAATCTGAAAAAAGAAGAAAAAAAGTTAAATTATAAACTTCAGATCTAGTCTATTGACACCAACATTCCACCATCGTCTTCATTAAAATTTCTCAATTATCTTTACATCGCTTTTCTCCTATTGGTATATAAGCTTTGCCTTTCCCTAATTTCTTGCATAAGGTCCCTCGCCCTTTTTCATTTGAAGCAGTTTCTAATTCTATAATTTCTATGACCCCATTATCAGATTTATAACATTATTACAGGACACAGAAACACATACGCACGCACCCTCACACTCACACACAGTGTCATCATCTCCTTTACACCTGTTTCTGCCATGGCAACTGAACCTTGAGGTTTCATTGATGGTTTATTGGACTTAGGCCGTCTTTCAACTAATTCTTGAAAATACCCTTTTACGGAGATCTGGGCTGCCCTTCAAAATCCTTGTCTTTTTCTACAAATCATCAATTTTGGGAACTGAATAGATCCGAAATTGAAAAATTCTAACAGTTTCCATTTTGGGTTCCTTGTTCCATAGCTATTTTGGTTGTTTGTGGCTTAAAGGCGTAATCTTGGCCCATTTTCTGCTTCTTTATAGCTAAAAAATTAGTTCTTTTACCTTTATTTTTTGTTTGTTTCCTGTTTAGTCCCTTATTTCTCCATCCATTTTGATGGTTAAGAGCAAAATGTTTGGGGGTAATGGGGTTTTCTACCCTATTGTGGGCTTTGCATCGTGTGTGGCCTTCATATACTTATCCTTTGGTGATCTGTGGATCAATATTCACAGTGAAGTACAACTTAGTTTTGTGGAGAGAAATGGTACTCAGTTCCTTGTTGATGGTAAGCCTTTCTATTTTAATGGGTGGAACTCTTATTGGATGATGGACCATGCCGTGGATGAATCTACCAAGTATAGAATCAGGACAATACTGCAAGCTGGTGCTAGGATGGGTCTCACTGTTTGCAGAACATGGGCTTTTAATGATGGTGACTATAATGCCCTTCAAATTTCACCTGGTCGATTTGATGAGAGAGTGTTCAGAGTAAGAAATTTTCTTAGCATAGTTAGTGAATTATTGTTTTCAGATTGCTGGTAGTACTATCCTTTCTTGCAGATTATCGTGGTCGAAATTGAATTTAACTGAAGTTTGGTGATATTTGAGAACATAGAGCAGTATATGGGTGGTGTAATTCGTGTTTTTAAATCTTTTCATTTGAGTTGATCATTACATTTTCCTCGTAAGGTTTGCTGTTCGTGTCATTTTACCCTACTTGTAAGGTTAATTGCGTGGGTAAAAATCGTTGAAAGTAAAAAACTTAATCTGAAATTTGTTGACCTTTATCTAGAAAAAGGTTGTTACTTCGCGGTTCCCGCATGGAGTTGCGTTCATTACTCTCACCCTGTATCAGTTGATCATTTGTTTTTACCCAATTTATGGCTATGGCCCACCAAATTTTGAAGACATCGTCTTCGTTTTTTGTTTTTATCTGTAATTGCTACTTTTTATCGCGCTGTAATCTTTTTTTTTTTGTTTGTGAAACCGATTTTTAATGAGTCAGATGTAATAAAACGGCAGGCCTTGGATCATGTTATTGCGGAGTCAAGGAGGTATGGGATAAGGCTAATGCTATGTTTAGTCAATAATCTTCAAGCATACGGTGGCAAAACGCAGTATGTTAAATGGGCATGGGATGAAGGTGTTGGCTTAAGTTCTTCAAATGATTCGTTTTTTTACGACCCGTCAATAAGGCACTATTTCAAGAACTATGTCAAGGTAATTATTATATGCTTTTTTTTTCTTCAAGTTTATCCAGTATTTACCGTTATATTTTGATTGGAAAATCTGTTGTAAGGTTTTAATTGTCTTGCTATGAAGCCGTTAAAGTTTATTTACATCATATCTATGAGAACTTGGAATTTCTTTCCTAATTTAGGAATCTCACACCTTTGTAGTTAATATTCATACATCATACAGCCTGCAAATTTTGAATAATTTGTTTCTATCCGCATGAGTCATTAGTTTGGCTGCGCCTTTAGGACAACTCTGGAAGGATGGAGAATCCTTGTGTTTGCTTACAATACACAAGCATTATCAAAGCAGAGCGATTATATCTATACTATTTTAATATCATTGAGTTGGATCTTAAGTTCACATGGATAAATATGATTTCCTTTATTTTTTTATGAATTTCTATTGCTGTGTTTTAAGCTTAATGCAATGTTTTCCAACTATTTAAAGAAGAAGATTTTATGTTTGTACCATTCAGTTCTTACTGGGAATTGTCGGTTTCAGTTTCACAATAACTTCGAAATATGATTATCCAAACATAAGAGAGCAGTTTTGTTTTGTTTTGTTTTTTTGTTTTTTTTTTTAAATCTATAATCAACCCATGTAAAGAGCACCTTCAAAATAAATCGACTTTTTTGTCCAGAAACACATTCAAAATACTGAATATATTCAATTTAGTACATGGAAACCATTAACTTGTCAAACAAAAAAATAAATAAAAATAAAAAATAAGGCATAAAGTCTAAATTTATACATGGATTTTTTTTTTTTGTTGTATGTCTATAAACACTCATAAAACAAATGTATTCATTTAAATACATGAAAAATGGATACACAATCTTTGTTGGCCATCAATTGTGTATCTTACCATGGTATTGACAAATCTTAAGTTAACACTTCTTAATTGAAGTGCCCATTATGTCACATATCTTGATAAAGTAGCACTTCTTTTTTTTCTTTAGTTCTCTTCCTAAGTTAAAAGAACAACATGTTCTATCATGACATAAGCTGATAAAGTCTTGACATAAGTTAAATCTCGTATAGTTTTTTATTTTATCTTTTAAAATAAGTATAGCCTCAAATTGACGTAGTCCATATGCGTCTACTCATGCACTCACAAATGATCAGGAAATAACCTGAAAGTATTTGAAATTAGTTTGCTAAATTTGGCAAAAATTTAAAGTTTCTATATGCTAATAATTTTATGATATGATATCAAGTTCCATTGATTTTCTCGGTAACTATGGTCCCCACATCGCTATATTTTGGAAACAGGACATAAGCTTCTAGCGAACAAGAATATTTGGTGTCAACTTTCTTGTTATTATTATTATTTTTTTCATTTTTCACTATAAATGTTGCAAAGTGAGAAAACGTGACACGTCTCCCCCCACCAATCAGCTCACATACACATTTCTTCTTTCTAGTTTGATATCCACCGCTAAGGACCTAAGGTGATGTTTAGAATTGTTTCCATCATTGTTGAAAATGAAAATTGGAAAAAGATATTGATTTCCTATAAAAATTTACAATATGTTTTCTAGTTAGCTGTCTGGAATTTCAAGTGAAATATTTTGGCAAAATGTGTCAATTTTTTATTTTTGACATATTTGCTTTGTAACATTTTTTATACAGTTTTGTGTGTTTATAATGGAAATTTGATCGCTGAGTTGTCTAAATTTTCAACTTTTATGAGAAGCAAAAACTGAAAATGATTCAATTTCCAATTCAAAGTTACGAAAACAATATGATTTCATATTCCCAAACCGTTGGAAAAGTAGAACAGAAGCAATTCCATACTTAACCTTAAGCATTATTGTTCTTCTCATCTTCAGTACATTACATCAGATATTTGGAGTTTATTTAACAGCTTTATTATTATTATTATTATTATTAATATTACTATTATTGTTTGGCAGACTGTTCTAACGAGGAGGAACACCATAACTGGAGTTGAGTATAGGGATGATCCAACCATCTTTGCTTGGGAGTTAATCAATGAGCCCCGTTGCATAACTGATAAATCTGGTGATACTCTTCAGGTTCGTATAAAATTTCTTATCATAGTGAAATATATAGAAAATGATACTGCATGATATCGCATAATTATGTTTGCTAATTATATCTAAACTTTCTCTAAATTCATTGTTATTTGCACAATCCTGCAGTTCTAGTTAGCATGATCTGGACATTCAATCTATTTTTGAGTGTTAATCCAATTTTTATTTGTTTGGTTCGATAAATTTTGTGTTTGAACCACGGCAGCTATCAGCTTCATGGTGCAATGACAAATTTGTCGAATCTCAATATAGTTGTCATCATCTACAAATTAACTTTAGTTTAGGTTATGTGGAAAAACTACTCCTAAGTTTTGTCCTAATCACAAAAACTGTATTACTTATCATTATAAAATTAAAAAATAATACATCGACATTTATTTCTCCTTTATTTATGCTTTCAAAAGACATATGGAGTTTCTGTAATAGGCGGGAGCCAATAGGCACTATTTGTAACTATTTCACTTTTCAACCACATTTAAAAAAGTTCTAGTTCCATTATGCCACTGGAAAATTCTAATTGTGATATCATGATCTTGCAAGCTAAGATTTCAAACATGCCTCACTTGATTAAGCTATTTCTATAAAGGCGTACTTTGTCATCTTCCAATCGAGAAAAAACGATTATTATTATGCAAGAATACTATTTAAATATTAAAATCATTGAATATTTAACCGCGTGTTGTACAAATGCAGGATTGGATTGAAGAAATGTCGACTTTCGTGAAATCAATCGACAGGAACCATTTGATAACTGTGGGACTCGAAGGATTTTACGGACCCAAAAGTCCTAAAAGATTAACCGTGAATCCCGAGTTCTGGGCATCTGATATCGGCACTGATTTCATTCGCAATTCCAAGCTCTCAACCATTGATTTCGCATCAGTTCATATTTACCCCGATCACTGGTGAGCTGCTTTTTTATCCTCTTCGAATATAAATTTCCTTTTTTTTTTTTTTTCTTTTTTGATAATCAATTTTTGGGCAGGACACACAATCCGGACTTCGAATATAAATTAAAATTCGTCTCCAAGTGGATGCTATCCCACATTGAGGATGGTGATAAGGAACTGAAAAAGCCCGTAATGTTTACCGAATTCGGATTATCCACCCTGAACAAGGATTTCACCCCCACACAACGTGAGAAATTCTACAAAGTGATTCTCGACATAATTTACAAATCGGCCATAAAAAATAGGTCGGGAGCCGGATCTTTAGTCTGGCAGTTTCTGGTCGAGGGCATGGAGGAATTTAACGACGATTTTGGGATAGTTCCTTGGAAAAGGGCATCGACTTACGAGCTTTTTACAGAACAATCTTGCAGGCTAGCGAGGGTTCAAGGGGCTCTTCCTACACAATTGGACTACTTGAGAAAATTATGCACAAGAAGATGGTGAGTGAACTGGAATTTATATTATATGTATACTGCTGTGCTAGGTGAAAACCAAATTTCTGCTTAGAGCTGTGTGTTTTTTTG
>BKCP01010515.1:899738-910920 GCA_008636005.1 Striga asiatica | reverse complement strand
CACTTTATCAATTAAAAGCAATTAGTACTAAATAAATTAAATAAAAGATCAAGATTTTGACAAAAAAAAAAATAAAGAAGAAGAAGAAATAAATTAGCATTGTAATTCGAAAACAGAAAAATAATTGTTGATTCGAGACACTATAGGGTGGAATACAATGGGGGGTTTTTGATGTATTAACCATTATATATATTTCATTTGAAAATAAATATATTATTTTTGACAAGTCATGTGACAATCAAACTCGTAATTTTTTTTAGGTCGGTCTAATTGTTAAATTGACATACCCTTTTAACATGTATTTTTTATTAGAAAGTATATATATTAAGAAATAACATAAAAAGAAATTCGATATTTAATAGTATAAATACACATTTTTATTTTAATAATATGACGAGTCGATCTGTCTAATAATTAGCCTAACTCGTAATTTACAGTTGGTTGGTATTTTCTACCACATTTTGCCTCCTAACATGAGCTTTTTATTGCTTACAAAGTCATATCCAAAATTTTAGCTAAGAGACTGAAAATTTGTCTGCCTCTTTGTATCAGTGAGAACCAAGCTGCATTTGTTTCTGATAGACAAATCTTAGATAATGTTATTATTGCTTCTGAGGCTATTCATTTTCTGAACAGACATAGGAGTGGGAAAAAAGCTTATATGGCAGTCAAATTAGATATGTCAAAAGCCTTTGATAGGCTAGAATGGGACTGTATTAAGCTTATTTTACTCAAGTTTGGATTTCACCCAACCTTTGTCAAATGGATAATGGCTTGTATCACTTCTGCTTCTTTCTCCTTTAATCTAAATGGTGAAGTCTGTGGCTATTTGACACCCTCTCGTGGTATTAGACAAGGGGACCCCTTGTCCCCTTATATCTTTATTCTAGTCTCTGAAATTCTTTCTAGACATCTAAAAAAGCTTTCTTCTCTTGGTCTGTTTTGTGGGCTAAAAATTTCCAAATATGGCCCTGCATTCTCCCACTTATTTTTTGCGGATGATACCATTGTGTTTTGTAAAGCTGACACTTCTCATGCTAAGACCTTACTTGATTTATTGAAGAAGTTCATAACCTTTTCTGGCCAAACAGTTAACCTAGCCAAATCCTCCATTTTCTTCAGTAGGAATGCAACTCCGAATGAGAAGAATGACATCAGTAATTGTTAGGGATTGCTCATCATAACTCTTCCAGATATTTAGGACTTCCTCTGGGTATTGGCACTTCTAAAATTGATACCTTCTCTTTTGTTACTGATAATGTAAAAAAAAAAAATCAAAAGCTGGAAAAACTGCTTTCTTTCACAAGCAGGGAAAGAAGTGCTTCTTAAAGCAGTTTTGGGTGCCTTACCAATTTATGTTATGTCATGCTTTGTCTTGCCTAAAACCATTTGCAAGCATTTGGCACAGGTTTTTGCATCCTTCTGGTGGAAATCCTCTGACCCAAACAAGAAAGGTGTGTTCTGGAAAGCTTGGAAGTGGATAACTGTACCAAAGGAGCTGGGAGGGTTGAATTTTAAAGATATCAACTTACTGAACCAGGCATTGATTACTAAACAGGTTTGGAGGATATTCACTAAGCCAAATCTGCTTGTCAGCAGAATTTTGAAAGCTAAGTACTTCCCTAAGACATCAGTTTTGGAAGCACAAAAATCAAAAATTGGATCATGGCTTTGGAATAGTTGGATGGAGGCTAAGGAGATTCTGAACAGAGGGATAAGGTTTGATGTCAAAGATGGCAGATCTATTAAAATTTGGGATCAACCATGGATTCCAAGTTTCAGAAATTTCAAACCAACACTCCTAAGCCAGTGAACAGAGACTTGAATTTGGTGAAGGATCTGATGGATAGTACAGGAAGGCATTAGAATGTTGATCTATTGAAAGAAATTTTCACTGACCAGGAAGTGAAAGCAATCAAGTCTATTCAACCTCTGAAGCCTGAAGAGAAAGATAGAGTATTATGGGACTGGAATGCTAAAGGGGATTTTACTGTGGCCTCAACTTACAACAGACTGGTGTGGGAGAAATGGCGCCAAATGGATAAGGCAGAGTGTAGTTTGGAGCAGAAAGTGGGTCGAAGGGTCAGAAAGAAGAGCTGGTCACTGCAAATCCAAGAGAAGGTGAAACACTTTTTATGGAAATGCTACTCCAACATACTGCCAGTTAATTATAATTTGAGTAAAAAGGGGATACAAATGGATGTGATTTGCAAAGCTTGTGGGGAAGGGCCTGAAACAATAGAGCATCTCTTTTTCCAATGCATCAAAGCTCAGAGGATTTGGGAGAAGTCACCAGTTACTTGGGATGGCATACTCCAGGAGACTATCGATTTCAAAGGTTGGTGGAACTCATTGTGCTTAATGAAGAAAAGCCCTTCAACTGATGACAGACTCCAACTTACCTCGTATCTGTTATGGGAAATTTGGAAAGCTCGTAACCAAATGTGTTTTTGAGAAGGTCAATAGACCGGCAAAGGCAGTGGTGCAATACGCTTTGAATGGCTGGCTGGAATATTCAGGCAAAGGATCAAACTAAAATTGAAGAACAACTAAGTTCCTTTAGTGTTCAGTGGTTGCTTTTTAAATTTTAGACGCTCCTTTGTTTTATGTTTGATATTTTTGTAATCTGTCCGGTTACTGCACTTAGAAGGTTGGAATTGAAACTGTGGTGTTGGGTAGTTGCTGTAGCTTTGTCTCTGTTACCCGATAGATGATTTGTGTTAGGTTTCTAGGACACCTTTGGTGATCCTTCTGTGTAGGAGTTTGCTGCATTTGGGCTAGTATGCCTTCGAACCTTGTACATTCATTTTAAGTTCTAATCCATCTATCGTTTCGTTAAAAAAAAAAACATGAGCTTTTTATCTTATTTATATTTTGACGGCACTAGTGCTATAATGTGCTATAAATAAATTTATATGAACACTCCAGATAGACCAATTCAATGAAACTGATCACTTTGACATTTTTATCAAATAAGTCAACTTAGCACTGGTCGTCTCCACTTGTATCATTTGATTTTTTTTAATTATTATTATTATTTTTTATTTCAACATCATGCAGAGGATGCCCTTTTCAATTGTTATTAAAGAAAAAACCAAAAAATAAAATAAAAATGAGAAGGGATTTTCAACTTTTTGGTAGAACTATTATTTTTCTTCAGACCTCAGTCCAGCATACCTTTTTCATAATAAAATGTTAAATTTAAAAAATAGCTCAGAATAATTATGTAACCTGTATTGGTTTCATTCTCAAACCTATGTTTCAATTTTTAGTGCACCGTAATTTTATTTGTCGATTTATGGTGTTTCATAATTTCATATTTCACCTTATATGTTTTATACTAATCGATATAGATTTGGACTTTTATCAATGATCGTGACAACTTTTAAAATTAAAAAAAATATATAATTAACCTAAATTATAATTATATTTTAATATTTAATAAATTTTGTATTTATTATCAAATTTTAGTGAGTTTTGATTTGACATTCATATTACATATATAAATAACATATATTTACCTTTTTATAACAAAAACAAATATTTATCAATATTAATTCGACTCGATTTGTTCGATAAACAAGCTCAATTAAATGTTTAAGTTTAGATTGTTTAAATATATAAGAGAATGGAGATCGAACTTTTACAAATAGAATTTCTGTAAAACTATATTATTAGACAACTCAATTCGAATAACAGCTACATGTTTAGCTTCATATGAAACTTTTTTTTTTCCTATGCCCCTGTTCGATCAATATTACATGGTTCAATTAACTTTTTTTTTTCCTATGCCCCCGTTCGATCAATATTACATTAAAACGATATTCCAATCTTGCAATTTCTTTTTTATCCAAACAATTTTATTATATCCGATGCACCCAAACACACAAGTTCTCAATCAAATTAAGAAAAATGCTACATGTACATAATAAATGTACATAGAATACTCACATGGAGTGAGTCCATTTGATTTTTTATTTTTAATAGAATCCACTTAATATGAGTGTTATGTACACTTTTATGTACACTATTATGTACTTATAGCATTACCCTTAAATTAATTCGTGACGTGCACGAAGATTCTTGCGGTTTGCCGGGTGTACTTTCCCAGAACTTTTGGTGACGAATGAAATTAGTCCCATTGGTACGGCAATTATTGTTGAAATTTATAATTGATTTATTTATTTTTTAATTCCAGGCAGAACATAAAAAATAAAATATTAAAAAATTAGAACTTTTCATTTGATTTATTTATTTAATTCCGGAGAGGATATTGAAATAAAGATACTTCAAAAAAATTAAGAATAAAATGTTATTAAATGTTGTTATGATGATGATATAAATAGTTGTGTAGTTTGATAACCTCTTATTTGCGTTTATTTTTTTTATAAATTAGGATAGTCAATTGTTAATTAATAGTTAGTATCAAGCAAAAATCACCTTTATATATATTTAGAAAGAAAAAAAAAATAACTATTACATACATTCCCCATATACTTGGTACTACTGAAATTTTCTCTAGAATAAATAATTTTACTATCTTGGTAGTTTTAGTAGAGCTGACGTACGATTTTTTCATTTTTTACGTGATTCTTACCTTTTAATAATAATAATAATAAAAAGTTTAAAAATACCCAACTTATTACTTATGTAGGGTTATTAAGAAGGTGGTATTTTCTTTTAGCAATGTGGTGTTGTGTTATATAATCATACAGTGCACATGTCAGCCAGCAATGAATAATTAACTCCATCTTCATCTACAAACCTAAAAAAGTCAGAAATTAGCTCATTACTACTTGGAAAATTATATCATTCAACTATCCACTCAGCCCCACACCCTTGAAATTTTTTGTCATGATCTTTGACAATTCTGATTAAAAAAATAGCATATTCCATTTTAATTCGATACTGTTAAAATTATTACTTTATTATTGCCTTTTGATATTATTATTATTATTATTATTATTATTATTATTATTATTATTATTATTATTATTATTATTATTATTACTTGATGTGTTTGACACTTAGTGGATATAACGGATCAAATTAATAACTTTAACTAGTTGATTGGATCGGTTAATTATGCAAAGTGTTTCATAAGTAATTGATTGTTGGATATGTAAAAACTATTAATTTTACAATCTTCTATTTTAAAAGTATCATGTATTGAGCATAATCAAAATTTGCTATTTCGAATTCGAAAAGCTATTTTAAATTGCTACTTACAAAATAATTAAATAAGACGTTAACCTCTAGTTCGCCTAAAACGTGTGATTTGATCTCAAAATGTTCAACAAACAACATCAATTATCATCATTATTATTATTTCATTCATCTATTTATGATAGGGGGTAGGGTAGAGTTCCTGTAGTCACTTGGGTGGAAGTTTTAAAATGACGACAAAATAATCTTTCGAAGTGTCAAATATGTACTGCAGAAAAATAATGAAATATTCTTACTTCCAAAGGATTCTCATAGACTAAAATGGAATTAATTTCAATCTTTTCCTTTTTTCTTTTTTCCTTTAATTTCTTAACCGTGTTTATCCGAACCTAATTACGAAACATGAATGAATCCTTACCAGTATCGGCATGTCATTTATTAAATTTAAACTTTCGAGAATTATATATAAGAGATAATATATAATTATAAAAACTTATAATGTGAGAACCATACAAATTGGTATATAATGAATTTTAATTGTTTATAATAATATTTTTTATATCATATGGTACAATTTTTGCTCTTAAGCCATTATATAAATGGTGTATTGACATGTGTCCTACAACAAATATAATTTGAATATGTGTGAGTAAAGTTATGAATGACTCCATAAAATACACTTTACGTACGTGTCAACTCGTCAAGTTATGAGTGACTCCATAAAGAAGCTATCCACGAGCTCCACCTAATATTTGATATACATACATAAATATATGTGGTGATATTATTAACTTAATTTTTTCGTACACATGAAATTTATTAATCGTGTTTATTGAAATAACGGTTTTCACATATATCTTTCAATAATTATAAATTGAGAGTTACCAAATGTCATCTTGGTGAATAACGGTTTTCACATATATTATTAACTAATCTATCATATCCATAGATTAGCTCAATTCTCATACAAAACATTCATGAATAAAATTATGTCCCCCACCCCACCTAAACATATGCAAGGATAAGGAAATAGTATTAAAGAGAAATAATTAACAATTAAGGGTACAAAACAAAACAGAACTGTATTCCAACCTAACCCATCACCAAAAAACGACTTATTTTGAAGAGGCGTACAGAGAGTCACTCACTGCCATGGAAGTTCTGGAACTGCTAATTTGAGTTGTAGCGAGAGAAAGTAAAAAACTTTTGCCGTCTTTTGGTTGTGGCCATCGTTCTATATCCTTTTCTGCACATCCTCAGAACACACGCAGATGCATGTACGCAAGAATATCAAATTTTACCAGCATGATAATATGTACAAGCGTGTTGAAATTGTTCATCAAGACTAAGCCTTTCTTGCTTCTAAGAATTATCTCAAGTGCGGTAGTGTAGTCAATCAACCCTTTTCTTTTTGTACCCTTTTTCGTGTTGGGTAGTGAGTTTTGGTGAAAAGTTTCGATTTTTAACGCGGGTAAGAAATTTGGGTACTTTACTTTTATTGTTTTGACCTTGGAACGTCGAATTCGTGAAGCTCTTCGTGTTTCCAGTTGTGTAGAATTCTTTGCTAATAAAGGGTTTTCATTATTCGTTTTTTCATTTCTGGTGTATTGAACTGTTTTGTTGATTTTTTTTATCATGACGGGTTTGTAAGAATTGAGGGGTTTTCAGTGTGGGAATGGTCTTCTGAAATTGTAAAGGAGGGCTTATAGCTTTTTCTTTGTGCCCATTAGTTGGTGGGTTTTGATTGGGAAAAATCATGGGTTGTGTATGCTGGAAGTCCTCATCAGCGGATGATGGCAGCCCAAAACAGAGAGAATTAAATCGAAAAACATCCGAATTGCTCGAGGCCCGAGCTCTTTCCCGGAATAGGAATGAGAGCTTTTCAGCTAAGGTGAAGCTGGAGAATCATTCCCGGAATAGGAATGAGAGCTTTTCAGCTAAGGTGAAGCTGGAGAATCATGGGGATATCAAAATCGGGTCGATTGATAGGAGAAGTAATGTGTCTAGAAGGGTGAGGGACGATTTTTGCAGCAATAAACCAGAGAAAGATTTCGATGACGTCAGCAATTTCCCGAGCATGAGGAACCTTCCGAAAGCCGTGGAAGGGGAACAGGTTGCTGCCGGGTGGCCTTCTTGGCTGGTTGCGGTGGCAGGGGAAGCTATCAAAGGGTGGGTCCCGCGCAAAGCGGAGACTTTTGAGAAGCTCGATAAGGTACTTTTCTGGTCAAATTCATTGTGGAAATTTTGTGAGTTAGTTTGTGGGTGCCATGATCAAAGTAAAATCACGAGGATTTGATGTTGTTAATGACTTTTTATATGTTAACATGCTCTGATCTGCTTGAGTATAAGTTTAGTTTCTGAGAATAAACATTATCAACAAGAAAGAAGGTTATCTGAATTTTTTGCCTGAATAACTATATCATTAACTGGACATATTATATGTGTATAAACCAGTTTTCATTTCGTAAGTGAGCTTAGATTTTACATTTTCCACACGTTTTTTGACGCGTATTGTCTCTATACGTTAATTGCATTTGTCGTGAAGCTTAACCACTTTGTCTTTTAATGCGTGATCTCTGAGCGAGGAAAGTTTATATTTTTGCCGAGCTGAGAACAAACAACAACACTACTCCTGGTTACATTTTGATTTCCTTTCAATTGGGGCTTATAATTGGAACAACTGTTTACCATCTATTTCACAGTGACTACTTTTGCAATATTTGTTTCTAGTTTTCTTTTTGGTTCGTTCTCATTATTTCTTTCTTCGATATTTTCATGAGGCTAAAGGTTGTGCAGGGGCTCTTACAGAATGTTTTATAAATTGGAGAGAGAAATTATGAGCGGAACAGGCTTGTGGGAACCATGTTTTGTGTCCTTTTTTTGGTTTAAGCTATTTAATTTTAAACTATTATTATTATTATTATTTTTTTGACATGGCGCCTCTGGCGTTTTATGTAGCTTTTCATTGTCTATGCAGTATCCTAATACGATTGGTTTTCGGTTCTTGTGTGATAGCATTTCATTGTTGCAGATTGGCCAAGGAACTTACAGTAGCGTGTACAAGGGTCGTGATCTTTTGCACAACAAAGTCGTTGCCCTGAAAAAAGTACGTTTTGATAATATGGACGCAGAAAGTGTCAAGTTCATGGCGAGGGAAATTCTTATTTTGCGAAGGCTCGATCACCCAAATGTCATTAAACTAGAAGGCTTAGTCACGTCAACAACATCTTGTAGTCTATATCTTGTGTTCGAGTATATGGAACATGATCTGACTGGACTTGCCTCACTTCCAGGCGTCAAGTTCACCGAACCACAGGTGGGTTTTTACTCGGCCTTTGCAATTTTTTTTTTTCACAATTTTATTGCCTAATGTTTTTTTTTTTCTACATTTTTAGCTCAAGTGCTATATGCAGCAGCTGCTAAGTGGGCTCGATCATTGCCATAGTAATGGCATCCTGCATCGAGATATTAAGGGCTCAAACCTCTTAATCAACAATCATGGAGTTTTAAAGATTGCGGATTTTGGTTTAGCGAGTTATTTCGATAATAATAACCAGAAAGTTCCGTTAACTAGCCGTGTTGTGACTTTGTGGTATCGGCCGCCTGAACTTTTACTTGGTTCGACGCAGTATGGTGTTGCTGTTGATTTGTGGAGCACTGGCTGTATACTCGGAGAATTATATGCTGGAAAGCCCATCATGCCTGGAAGAACTGAGGTAGTAAACTATTATAATCTATTTCTTAAATCATGCAATTTCTTTATGAAATGTTTGAATAAAATATATTTTGTACCATTGAAGGTTGAGCAGTTGCATAAAATATTTAAATTGTGCGGCTCACCATCCGAAGATTATTGGAGAACGTCAAAATTACCTCATTCTCCGGTGTTCAAGCCCATTCAGCCATATAAACGGCAGATTGCTGAGATATTTAAGGATTTTCCGGAAAATGCCATGAGGCTTATGGAGACCTTACTCTCTATTGACCCTTCCAGACGGGGAACAGCATCTTTTGCCCTTCAGAGTGAGGTATTCTATTCTCTCCCCATCTGTATGTGTGTGTGATAATGGACGACAAATGCAACTGAACAATTTTTATGAATATCTTTCTCCTGATTTTTTAAATATACTGTAAACTCCATGCTGCAGTTGTCTGATAATTTAAAATTTATAGAATGAAAGAGCTTCACTTGATTTTGGTATGGGCAGAGTATTTGTTACTGAGTCTTTTCTTTCTTAAAGTTCTTCAAGACAGAACCGTTTGCTTGTGACCCGTCAAATTTGCCAAAATATCCTCCAAGCAAAGAGATCGACGCAAAACTGCGAGAAGAGGAAGCACGAAGGTGAATTGTCATAGTAACTTCCTTTGTATAATAACTTTTCTGATTCGTTGAGGCTTGAATTGATGGTTAAAGGCCGTTTGTATACATGGAGTGTAAAGCAATTACGTTAAGGATTTTTTCAAGAATTTGTTACCAGCCTAGCAGTCGAACAAAATTTTTACAGGAAAGGAGCTGTTGGAGTTAAGGGGCACAAGTGCGATTATGATTCTAAAAAACCAAAAGAATCTCGAAGTGCTGAAGCTAATGCTGACTTGGCAAGGTCGATGCAGGTATATACACTAAGAATTGGTTGGACTTCCGATATAGAGACACTTCCTATATGAAAAGCAAAAAGAAAATAAAGGGAAAAAAATAGAAAAGAAAGAAAGCTCTAATTCCACCTAATAAGCTAAATCTGATTATTTTAAACTCGTATTTCAGAGGAGGCACGAAAATGTGGTGAACCTTAAAAAAGACGAAGCTTTAAACAAACTACAAAGTAGGGCTTTCTCATCCGTGGAGTCGCGGGGGAAAATAGCATCGTCATGTGTGGGGCCCACGAATCAAGCGGCCAGGCTTTCAGAGTCGTTTGAGGATCCCATGATGAGTAAGCAATTGTTCTGTGGCTCTCAAAATGTGGAGAAAACGGGAAAACAACAAGAACCTGGCATGGTGAGTTTTAAGTGATATGAGATTTTGGTATCTCACTTTTTTGGCCATTTGTGGATGAAAAATGAAAAGTAACCAGTTTTGTGGAAAGAAGACAATTGACATATATAACCAACCATTTTTTTTTTTCATTAAAGTTGCTATTTTTTTTCATTTTAAAGAAAATGCTCATTTTCTGAATCTTTTCATGTTTTAGATGATTTGTAATTCTTAAACCCACTTTTTTCCCTCTTTTTTGTCTCTAAGGAGAGGTCGAGCCAATTTTCGGGTCCTTTAATTGCTACCTCAAACAACATAGAACAGGTGCTGAAAGAGCACGATCGTCGGATTCAAGAAGCTGCTCGGCGCATAAGGCACGAGAACACGAGAGTTTGTAGAATTCGACCTCACTAGGAGTGCGTGTAGACGTCTACGTGTCTTGGATTACTATAACTGGTTTGAATACATATATACATATATATAAATAGCCTTTGATACATATATATATAATATATAGACTTGTAAATAAATTATATTGTGTAAATTGATCTTCGCAATTTTTGAGTGATTACTTGTGTAATAACTGGGAAAAGAGTGTCAATATGTCTTACATCACTTTGCCATTTTAAAGTCTAACTATGACGAGTTCACCCGCTTTACTGTTAAAAAGACTTGTCACACAAGAATTTGTGTTCTGTGAGACTTATAATAATCGAAGTTCTTACCATGTGGGTAACAACCTCATATAAAATTGATATATTTGGGTTCGTGTAAGTTATAATTTCCTGAAGTATCTTTGTGGTTTGTGTAACTAGCTACTTATTTATTCGATAAACAATATCGAGAAGCATATAAACTTTTTAACTGAATGGCTATTAATACTTATATCAGATTCAAACCACAGCATTGTCTTAAGCAAAATGTAGAAACAAACAGGGGACATTGCACCATATATAAGAGTAAAAAAACTGAAACTTGAGGCAACTTAAATTAAAACCATGAACTACAAAGGGAATGCAAAATCACAAATTCAAACACGAGACAAGA
>BKCP01010515.1:885915-899657 GCA_008636005.1 Striga asiatica | reverse complement strand
AAACGAACTCAAACAATGCATGCAGAAACCATGAAAAATTGCCCCAAGACCAAAATCTGAGAATCTGATTTTAATACCCAAAAAGAAAGATAGGACGCAGCCCAAAGTGCAGACCATGGTGGCCACGTGGCGGCAGTGCTCGGTGGTGATGCTCTGTGTCCGGCTCAGGTGCACCATAACTCTTCTTGGGAGATTCTGCTTGTGACGGAGAATGAGTTGGTGGCTCGACTGGCGAGATTCGTGTCGGAATTTTACCGGCAGCCAGGGATGGAGATGGTGACGGTGAATGAGACAGCGGCTCTTTTGCCGGAGCTTTAGCCACCGGTGGTGTTGACCGGGAACGAGATGGTGGCTCGACTGGCGAGATTCTTGTGGGGTTTTTTCCGGCAGCCGGAGACGGTGACGGAGAACGAGATGGTGGCTCGCTTGCCGGAGATGATGTTTTGCCAGCTGTCGGAGATGGTGATGGGGAATGAGACGGCGGCTCGACTGTCGGAGCATGGGCCGTGGGTCCCGCTTCCGGCGAAGGGGTCGGAAAATGATGATTCTTGGAAAGTACTATGACTTCAAACTTTTGCCCTTTCTCGCAATTTTGGTCATGCCCACTTATGAAGTAGAACGGACCCGATTTTTTGAACTTGAATACCGAGTGGCCGCCCTTGAAGCTTCTTATCGGGTTTTCTTTGTTGCATTTGGTGTAGTCGTTGCGGTTCACGACAAGGACCGTGTCGTGCCCTTGCTTGTACTTGAAAACTATAAGAAAAAAACGACACGATCAAAATGTCAATTATCGAATATTAATAAACAAGATTGAGAATATTAATAATGAACGAACCAAGTTGATCGTTGATCTCAAAACGATATTTTTCGGCCCAAAGGGTGTAATTGTCGGAGGGATGAAGGGTCCAACCATCTTCGCCACCAACATTGAATGTATGAGCCTTTGATGATGAGCACAAAAACCCAATTATAATCAATGTTGCTAACGCCAGTTCCATTGCAGAATGAGTTTTGGAACTTTGGAGTTTTTACTGTTATAAGTAAATTGTGGGAGGTCTGAACGTTTTGGAGTCAGTGATGTGAGGACAATATGACACTACGTATTTATATGGACATGTTAGGGTGGAATGGGGAAAAAAAGAGATTTTTTTTATTAATTAGGTAATAAAATGGCGTTTTAATGAGTTTTGAATATTGCATGACCTTTCAGCCTTCGGTTTTTACTTTGGAAACCTTCAAATTCATGCAGTCAATGAGTTATACTTTTTTACGTTGTACAAAGAATTTATTATGTGACGTTCAACCTTAATTTGTATGATGCATATGGTTTATGTTCAGTTGTGTAACCATTTTCATGTATGCTTAATTAGGTAAAAGTATTGTCCTTAGAATAGAGCTCAATTGCTCAATCAGCATTGGTACCTAGTAGAAGATAATTTTTTTTTTCTGAAATAAATAAATGATATTCTCAATTGATAATTAGATGGTAATTGGTAAGGTCAAGGTATTATAAACACGACGGCATTAATTTAGTCTCACCAGAGCTGATAAATAAAACGATCCGTTGGTCACCTCATTTCATTTAAGTTTGTTAAGGCTCTAAAATAGAAAAGAGTTATATAATTTTTTATCATTTGACTCGTTAAGATTCGAGTTCGACTCGTTTAAACTCAGTTTCAACTTTTTAATCTAGATAAATATGCAAAATTCGAGCTCGTTTAAATAAAGCCTCAAGTCAGAACTCAAATATCAAGAGCTCGAGCTTGAGTTAACGCCCTTGCTCCTACCAGATGTGATGCCAATTGGTAACTGCTAAATTGTAACTTGAATGAAGTCAAAGTTGGTCGAATGTGACATCACAGCTCCATAATGCAAATTAATTACATCGAGCACCATGTAATAAGGTCCAAGAGAAAACTAAATAGGCCAAATCATAATAAATTGCCAAGTTAATAGGCATGTTGGTTAGCATCCAAATTACTAATGCGTTTTGAAAGTAGAGCAAATTTAGTTTCTAATGTAATATTATACTAGCTCCTCCATCCCAAATCTTATGCAGTTTTGGATTTTGACGTAGGAATTAAGGAAATATATTTGAATCCCACTTTCGATACAACATGAATAATTTATATTAATGTAATTTGGGCAAATACACAATAAAAAAATGAACAGAATAGTAAATAATTGTTTATCTTAGCAATCAAAAAGCCTCTCTCTACATTTATATATATGTAGACATTCCAAACATTTGTGTCAATTTTTTGAGCTTCGTACTCCTATGTGTATGTCTTGTACCCTATGGGTCGATTTCTGTTGCTTGACAATATGAGATGTCAATTTATAGTGTTTCGGGGTAGTTCATACTTCATACATACTCAGACTTACCTATGGGTAAGAGGAGTTTTAAAAATAAAAAATACTTGATCAACTTAAATTATGTATATATTTTAAAAGTTAATAACTTCATATTCGTTATTATTTTATTTCATATACAATAAATTAAATTAATTATCTTTTGATAAATTTTGATTTGAAATTCATATTTCATATATAAATTTTATATAAAAACTAAATTATCTACCAATATGAATTAAAAAATAATGCAATTATGTGTTAGTTAAATAAATATATTTATTGAGTGCGGTCTCAAATATATGTAATTAGACATGGCCACGGGCCGAACCGGCCCGTGGCCCGGACCGTGAACCGGTACCGAACCGACCCGGACCAGCCCGTAACCGGCCATATTCGGGCCGGTCTGTTGGACCGAACCGTAAGGGTTGCGGTTCGGTCCAGGGTCACTGCTTTTTTTTTTTGCACCGGCGGTTCCGGTCCAGGCCGGGCGGGTTCGCGGGTCGACCGCCGGCAACTGTGTTGTAATATTTTTTATTTTTTTTTTAATTTTTGGCCCGCCGGGTCGATGAACCGGCGGGTCCGGGCTCAGAACCGGTCCCGGACCGCCCCTTTGTCCGGTTCGATTCCGGGCCTCGGCCAGGCGGACCGTCGATCCGGCGGGCCAGGCCGGGCCGGGCCCGAACCCGTTGAATGGCCACCTCTAATTATGTAATGCTGAGATGAGCTCTGTCAACTAATCCGACTAATAAAGAGCTGGAGCTAAGTTTATTTATCAAAATTAACGAGTGCCATAACAATTAACAAAGTTTGTTTATCAAAATTAACGAGCACTATAACAGGTCGAATTTAAACTTTAACAAGCTGAACTAAGGTAATAGTTTGGAAAATATATTTAAACAAGTTTTAACGAGTCAAAACGAGCTTTGATCATTAACTAAACTAGCTAAAGCTTGGCTAATTTATCTAGCCTAGACGAGCTTTGATCGTTAACTAACCTAGCTTGAGATTGGCTAATTTATCTAATTGAATTCAACCTTTATTGAGTCGAGCAATTCTCGAGTCTTAACGAGCTACTCGATTCATTTACCGACTTTACTGAGCTGTTCCTATTTACATAAGATAAATTAATTTGCCGGACAACAAACTTAATAAATTAATTTACAAAAATATAAAAGACTTGCCGCCGCAAATAAATTTTTAAAGTGGCCATTAGTTTTGTTGGTTTCTGTCATGGGGTTATGTCGGCACCATCTAACCACCGTTTAGGACCTTAGGTGGGTGGCTCACTGTTGAGTTCATTTAGTCCAGAAGGTCGCACACAAAATTTTAACCCGATCAAAGATTGCTATATCACTCAAGATCAATGTCAGTTTTGATCGCATATTGAATTGTTATTAAGAAAACCTATTTTTAGATACCAAATAATCAAACTAATAATATTATATATAAATATTTTTTTAATAATTTATGATTAATTACTAATAAAAAAATTTATTATTAATATATAAATGCTCTGCGTATTATAATTTACTGATTAATAACCTTCAATTTATTATCTTTTCCAAAATAATTACTACCTTGCAACACACGAGTTACATACTAATTTTAATTTTAATTGAGTGAGAGAATTAGGTAGAATTGAAAAGTTTTAACTTACAATTTCATAAAATTTATCAAAATATTCAAAAGTCTTATATATAAAAAAAATCTCAAAATATCACTCAATATTATTTCATAATTTCATAAGAATAGATTCATGTGAAAAATCTCTTAAGTCATAAATTTTAAAAAAAATTCAAAATATTACTCAAAATCATAAGACTAGATTCATGTGAAAAATCTCTTAAGTCATAAATTTTAAAAAAATTCAAAATATTATTTCTATATAGAATGCCTATATCACTCACAATCCCAATAGAGCGCCTTAAATTTTAAAAAATTTCGTCGCCCAAAATAGACCTTGATTAATTCAATGGAGAATGTAGTCTGACAATAAGTGAAGGGATTAAACCCAAAATGAAAGTACTTAATTGAAATAAATTTCAGGATTGTGTTCAAATCAAATAAGTCGTGAACGTTTCAACCTAATTGAAGAAATTGCATTTATTTCTTTTTGGTCAATCAAAATACATTAGAATCACATATAGCCAATCAAAATACAGTAAAATAAAATAAAATAAAGTTTAAAATATCCCTAAAAAAGGATAAGAAGAAACTAAATTAGGGGAGGAGGAATCAGAAAGAACGTAGCGAATATGAAAATTGAGAGTTGATCAGATGGAATATACCATCACCTTTCAATTAATCTCATCATTTTCATCCTTCCTCTATTAGCCCAAATCACAAAAATATGACAAATTAAAATATCAAAAATTTAAAAATAAAAATACACATAGAAATTTCAATAGTAATTCTCTACAGATAAAGAAGAGGCGGAGGCACAAGAGATAGGTCGAACACGGTGGTATTTATAGATTTGAAACCCTAACTAATAGTTTCCTTGGACCCAATTTTTTTTATTTATTCATTTTTCTGCCAAAGGCCCAAAACCGAGTTCCAAAAGTTGAAACCTGGTCGCTGGCCCGACCTGTTTACAAACCATTTTAAAATCAAACAATTACTTATGAATATATATAATAGTACGATCTTTTAGAATTAAGTACACTCTCTGATTTTTTGAACTATCAATCCATATGGGTTGGAGCGTCATATTTGGGCTGCCATGATTAGCGGCCCAACCGCGTGACCTTAAGGTCATGATGTGTTGCTTGCTCTTTAAAACAATGCGTGTTAGATATAAGAACTATACAGCACTCGTTAAATGTTATATATGAACAGATGAACTATAGTGATACATTTTGAATATACATTATTGCATAAAGTTTTTTTATTTTATTGGGATATGTATAAATTTAATTGTAGAACTGATTTCTCAGTCAGAAATTAGATAGCCAAGACTCCACAACAAAATTTTTCCTCATTTGTTCATTTCTTGCCCTTGTAGTGGGACTTGAATTGCTTTACTCAAAAAACAACCCAACTGCATAATCAAATGATCTGAAATCCATAAATGAAGTAAACTTTTGACAAATTTAATGACAATGGTTCAAAGAATCCAAAAACTACAATATACAAATATATAAAAAAAAATAAAAATTTAACTAGCACAAGATTAATGCTTATGCATTTTTAATTGAAGGAGTAGGGACTCCAGCTTTGAAAATCAAATCAAAGGCTTTCTGAATGCTGGACTTGAACTTGGGCCCGTCAATCAGCCCATTTTCGGTACCAACAGCCACCCTAAGCTCTCCCATATAACTCACCATTGTTATTGTAAGGCTCTGCAAATTATCAATCCACTGACTTATTACATTGAAGGACATTAGTTTTTCATACCATGTCTGTAAAAACTAAAAAATGACAGGGCGTAATAATAATAATAATAATAATAATAATAATAATAATAATAATAATAATAATAATAATAATAATAGTATGTTAGTACCTGAGGAACGCCTACGACCATGAAATAGAAGCCTTTGACAGGATGGTTGGACAAAGACACCTTTTCAATTGGCCCCTTTATGTTTGATATTGTCATGCTTGTGTTCTTTAATGTGCTATGAATGTATTTTGCAGTCAACTGACACAATTTATCCAACAAAATAAATATTTCATTTTCTTATATATGTATATGAGGGTTCAAATTGAGTATACATAAGTAAATTTATAGATTTGAAACGAAAAACATATTCACATTGAAACATCGTAGTTTTCAAAATAGATTTAATAGTTGATGTTGTTGTTTGCAACGCTAACCGACATTTTCTTTATAGTAGTTCAACATCAAACAAAAAAACATATTCACATTGAATCGTCGTATTTTTTTTTTTAAATTGATTTTGTAGTTGCTTATGTTGTCTGCAACGTTAAGTAACCTGCATTTTTTTATAGTAGATTCAACTAAACAGAAAAACATTTCACATTGAAACATCGTATATTTCAAAATTTGTATTTCAGTAAATGCTTACGTTGTCTGCAATGCTAACCGACATTTTTTTATAGTAGATTCAACTACACAAATTAACCAATGTTAAGTAGATAAATAACAATTGATGATTCATACCTCAGTGCCCCTCCATCTCCTCAAAGTATCGAGCAATTTCCCGGTCAAAACAACAGCTGCCGAGTTTCTCTTCTGCTTGATCACCTTGCGAGCACGAAGCACGAAGCTGAGAGGGTCATCTAGGTTTGGGTTGTCTGCAGACAGTTTTGGCACGGACACGTGTAGGAAAGCAAATTGGTTGCCCCAAGGGGAGTCGGCCTCGGGCTCCACCATTTCCGAGACCGATTTGTAGCCACCGATGTTTCTTGTGTTGAGAAGGACTAACGAGGTGGCCTCTGCATTCCTCTGCTCGTGCTTCGCGGACTGTATGTAGAGTCTGATCCCCAGGAAAAGGACTCCACATATCACGTCGTTTATCGTCTATATTAATGTTTGCTCAAAAGTTAGTTTTTTGCTTGTGTGTATTTCAATTGACTTGTCAGTTAATTTTACCAAACGCTTTTATTTATATCAACTGTAAACTACAAGTAATAATCTCGAAATTAATTACTTGTCAACTATCAGCTAGTTGTTATTTAGTGACGTTTAACTAAACATAGTACTTATAATAAGTAGTGAACATATCACAAGCTAATTAATAATCCTGTTCAAGCAATCAATTTCCATTATTTTCAGGCATGGAACACAGTTAATGTCCGGTCATCGGATACACCTATATTATCAAGAAATTGAATTCGAAATAGGCCAAACAAAATATATATTTTTGAAATTAATTCCCCTTCCCACTTTTTTTTTTTTTTTGTTAAGAATTCCCCTTCCCTCTTGAGATATCTATGCTGATGAAATGTAGCTGCAGTTAATTGGAACTCAGAATAGTAAAGCCACCTAACGTATGAGTGTATATAAATTGACAAAAGCAAAATCCATAGTATGACATATAGTAGCCCATCATTTTCTTAAACAATTAATAACAAAATAGAAGGAAGAAACTCATTGAGATACTATTTATTAGCTGGTGTAAAAATGCCCCAACAGGTACATTTTCAGCTGAAAATTTAATTAACCATTAATTTACAGGTACAATAAATATTGGTACTGCAAATAATATCACCAACCAAAGAAATTGATCCGCGTGCGTTAACTGTAGTAATATAATTACAAACACAGATTTTAGGCAGTCTAATAACTGTAGATGTGTCGTCAGTTCATATTTATATACCAGTAAAATGTCTTATTTTTATTTGTTTGGTTTTTTATATTATGATTTTTCAGTTTGAAAGCATAGACATGTGTTTTAAAAAAAATATAGTTATTTGACCTCTATACCTACCTAACTTAGTANAAAAAAAAAAAAAAAAAAAGAAAAAGAAAAAATGTACCACATGAAGATTGTCCTTGATTTGCTTAATCCGGTCAAGCGAGAAAGACAACGTCGAAATTGTGATTGGCCGGAACTCGACTCCTTGGTCCCCCGACCTTATCGGGCTCCGGTCATCCTCAATCATACAGCTCTTCATCAAGCTCCACCCGAAATCCCGAACCGTATCAATCATGCCGGATAAACCCAGGCACCCTTGTTGAGCCCTATCACGGGCCTTATCCCGGGCCTCCACAGTTGTTGGGTTGAAGGACGGGAAAGTCAACGGGATTTCGGGATTGTCGGCCCTCTGCAGACAAGAGAGGAGGGCCCCCATGAGGGAGTAACCGTCACCTAGCGCGTGGTGGAGCTTGAAGACCACGTTGCCGGCGGCGGTTTTTGTGGGGTACTTGAATATGTGAATTTCCCATAATGGCCTGCTTTGGGGCAGCTGCTCTAGGGATATTTTGGACAGGTAGTCGGAGAAGCACTGGTCGTAGAATTCCGGCGGCTGGCCTGCCGGGAAAATCGGGGTCCGGACGTGGTCTTGGAGACTCACGTCAACCTTTTTCCAGCGTTTGATTCCGTTTTTGTCCTCCACCTGTTGATGAGATTTTGAATTTTTTATTAAAGGATATGTAATTGTTAGTGAATAATTTATGCATACTTATTGAATTTAAGTATGTATTTTTATTTATATTAAAATTATTTTTTAATTATATCTAAAAAAGATGAAGCATTCCGACCGGTTTTTCCCCGTTCTGACCGGTTTTTGCCAACTCTAACCAATTTGACCGATTTACTTCGACAAATCGACAACACACAATAGTACTGCAAACCAAATTTGAAAATAGAGGCATGTTTGCGAACTTCTGACATGAAAGATTGGAGAAGCTCCCGAACACTAATAGGAAAAACACTTTTCACATCATCGGTTTTGCCGAAACTAAAGTAAACAACTAAGGCGGTAGTATTTTTGTAAATAAATTTTCATTCGGTATATCAGTTCCTACAAAATCGATGTGAACGATTTGGTGGGCAACACTTATTACATCGGCTCTATGTCTGACCAATGTAAAAAGTTAATTTCCAGCATCGATTCAAAAATGTCGATGTATGGGCCTGTTCATAGGCATCGATTCCAACCTCCAACACTACCGATATGTGGGCCGGTGCATTTACGATGCATCGGCTCAAATAAACTGATATGAAGGCCAGCCAAAACATGATGTGCCAAACTGATGCCATCAGTTTAATAAAACCGATGTATACAGAACAGACTTTTTACATCGCGTGATTCAACGTCTCTTTCAAAAAAGGGTTTTAATTGATGTGAACGTGATTTTTAACCGATGTAAAAGGTGTTGTCCCCTTGTTCGAAATTATGAAGGCAAGGCCCATAGCATTATATGCTTTTTTTGCCATAAAATCATTACTAATGAGTTAGACGGGTTAATCCTTCATACATTTTTAACAAAATTACATATTTATGCTATAAAATGTTATATATTGTTCATACTGTGTTTTGAGAGTATGACCTAAAAATATGCATATATGATAAAAAAAAAAAAATTAAAATACTTAAGGTGCGATTAGCTACAGAAATTATCTGGTTTGGACTAACTGGATAATTTTTTTACACTATAAGGGCGATTAGCTATAGATTAAAACCGATTTTGACTAATCAGATTATTTTTTTTTATATTTGTTAACTCAGAATCCAACTCAATTTTAATCCAACTTAACTCTTCTCAACCTTATCAGTATAATTAAATAATATCAATAAATCATCTTAACACATTGCATCAATTTTAACTTTATATTCATTCACTCACATATTTTAAACTACCTGTCATTTTCAATAATTCTCTCATACTTTTACATGACATCAACATTCACTACATTTAAATAATATTTAAATATAAATTACTCAAAATCTTACGCAATCCTCCACTCTATCAGCTTTATTCAATATGACTCACTTTAACTAATAAATCCAATCAAAATCCATTTTAATTCGACATACCACAAAATGAAACTCGAATTTAATTTGACGACATAGCTCTCCTCAATATTATTGATATAAATAAATAATATAAATCAATAATCACATCACATCAACTTTAATTGATTATTTAGCAACTCAAATATTTTTTAACTATCTATCATTTCCAATAATCTCTCTCATACTTTTACGTTATATCAATTTCATCATTACATTTTAAATATTATTTAAATAAAAACTCAATATTCTATTTAATCAACTTTATTCAAATCAATTCACTTTGACCAATAATCCAATTAAAAGTGATTTATTTATATCTAGCCGTGCCCTTAACTGTTAGACTTGTCGAACAACGACTTTACGGTATAAATTAATATATGCATCTCCGGGGTAGCTTATCTATTTGTCCACTTTATTTGTATAGTCGGTTTCATCCTTGTATCCAATGTTTTTAAAACCCGGAACGGACAGGTATCTGAATAATTGGGTCAATTATTAAACCGTGTAATTAATTTTAAAATATATATATTACATTTATTATATATATAATACATTTATTATATATAATATACATAAAAGTGATAAAAATAAATATTTAATATATAGATTTTATATAGTTAATTATTGTATCTTATAATAAATATATATATTGATAGACGTCATTTTCGGTAGTGCTTTATGTTAATGCAATATCTTGACTCGTGCCACATGCCGTAGCATTAAAATTTGGGCAGGCTACAGATAAAAAATAAAAATAAAAATAAATAAATAAAAAATTATAAAAAAAATAAATAAACAAAAAAATTGGGCAGATGATCAGCTGCCAACTATACTCCTTAAATATTTGTGTGCGGTGGTAATTCAAAAAGATGTAAAATCACGTGATATTGTTGTACTTGTGTCACCTACAAATTGATTTGCGTTGCTATTCTTATAAATCAATTACTAATAAGAAATAATCACATAACTTAATGTTTAAACGTCATATTATAAAGTATACTATTTAAAAAATATGACATTTCATAATTTAATTATCTATTTTTTTATATTAAAATATATGTAGATGTTTATGATAATCGTACGTACACTGAAATTCAGAAAAGCATGGATATTAGACGAAATATCATAAAGATTGTGCACCAACGTTATGCTAACAAAAATTTGACATTTAAATAAATTAACGAGGAACAAATTACCATGATTGAGGAGAAACGAGAGCTGATTGGAAGAAAGACATTTTGGAGCAATGAGATTGTGTGAGAATCATCTATGGCCTTCTCCGATTCGAGAACAGCTATTACAGCTACTGATATGACTGAGCTTGTGAAGTATTGCCCAGTTGGGCTCACAGGTTCATCCACCTCCATTAGATTCACCCCTCCCAATCAATCCCCACCGTTGAATTTTCTTTTTCGTTTTCCTCTTGTTATATATATAATTAAGCTTTGTGTGTGTGAGTGTGTTTTTGGCTGTATGTGTTTTGAGACTCAACAAGGTTGTCAGTGAGGCCAATCGTGCTTATATAGAGTGCATAATACAGTGTGTAAATCCTCAATTTTTCTATTTTTTTTATTGTTTTTGTATAAAAAGAGTAGGAAATTAATATTAGGATTGGTGGGATAAGAAAGGGTGGGTGGAATTTATTTATTGTACACCTTGGCTGTGTTAAATCGTTGTACTGAAGGGCCCTTGGTAATTTATTGCTCTTTCCTGTATTTTGTTGAGTTACATGAATAAATTCATCTAGTGTGAATATACATACACCTATATAGATACAAGTTTTACTAAATATAGTAGAAACGAAATTTAGGTAAATTTAGGAAAAAACTACAGTCCCGTTACGAAATTATTTTGTTGAAATTTTTAACCGTTAGATGCACATGCTACACTAATCTACATGTGCATCTAACGGTTAAAAATCTCAACGGAATGGTTCTGTAATGGGACTGTAGTCTTATCCAAATTTAATGTATGCTTTCTTTATAACTTTTTAAATGTATACATTAATTTTTTGCATGTATAAATTTTCAAATCAAATCAAATTAAAACTTTCTTTATACTTTTTTTCCATTAATTTTTTGCATGTATAAAAAAAAATTTTACTTAAATAATTTTATTAATATTTGCAATAATTTCATTGATATTCATGATAATATTTGGTCAAAATAAACATGAAAACAAATTTTAAGGTCTAACCATATTATTAATTTTGTTTTTATAAATATTGACTTTTCATCCTAAAATACTTATAAAATATCGTAACGGGCTAGGTAAATTTTTTCTTCACATAATTAATCAGATTAAATCAAGTTTATGAATTAATCTTTATCAATATAATTTTTTTTCTAAGCTTTATTTAATTATAAAAAAGAAATAATTTTTCAAGTTAATATAATTTACCATTTAAGAAATAGTAACTAGATACTTTAAATAGTTTTATTAATCGCCAGATAACAAAACTAAAATATATTAACTCTTCTTTAGAATTTCAGCATGCGATGTATTTGTGTTTTATTGTCAACAATGATTTTTTTTACTACATTCCATAGTAAAATTATTGTAAAACGTATTCTCATTGCATAATGTGCTAACTAGACTACAAAGCCTTAGGATGCAAATTACAAAAATTTCTTTGATTATATAACGGATTTATTTTTTGACAAATGTTAAATCCAAGTTATTTAACTATTATGAAAAAATAAAATCTAAAAAATATTGTCCGATCATAAAAAATGATGTGACCCTTGTACAAATCTCAGGCCAAGTGGACGGACAGGACCCAAAACACGAAAATCATCCTACGGACGGCCCAAGCGATCACTGCTATTTTTATCGATTGCTCGATTGGAATGGCGATCTCTCGCGGAAGCTTCCCAAGGAAGACTGGCGAATGCCCTGACCGTCTGAACACGACCTGATAAAACCGATAACACTGCTAGAGACGTCCCATCAACTTTTACATGAAAACACGCTGCGTGCACCCTACGCCCATATCTAGCACACCTTATTTAATGCACCAACACTCTTTTTTTGTGTATAAGTACCGGCCCTCAAACCCGGAATAAGGCAATTCAAAATCAGCCTAAACGATCCTAGGCCAACCCATGTTAAATTTTTCAAAGACCATCATGATTACTATTATATATCCGATCTCGGGAAGATCACATAAAAAAACATTCGGCTATATTTATTATATACAATTAATAAAAAAATTCTAGAGAAATAATCTCCTCGTCAGTCGCCACAGCCGATCAGCAAAAACGGTGTATTGTTCTTTCTTTTTCGTACACTCCTTTAGTTCGATCTCCTTAATATTCCAAGTCATTAAATACACCATAATTCAATGTCTTGTTGGGAATATTGTTAACTTTTTTTGAACTTAGAATCTTTTCTAATTTGTTTGATATTACTTCACATTCTCGATGTTCTCGAATTTGATACTTTGGGAATTTTTTTCCTCCCACGCATCAATAGTTTTTTCGAGGTATGCATGTGGGATATGCTTTCAATTCATCCAGTTAAATACAAACTATTACTACAAGTTTTATAGTACTCACATATTTCTTGATTAAAATAATTTTAAAATATGAATTGGCCTCAACACAGTCGAGAACAAACTAATATATATGAAATAAATGTTGTGCTCCGCAGCCACCACCATTTTCATCTATACCTACCAAATCACGCAGAAAAATTTACATTTGAACAACCCAAAACTTTTATAACTCCAACAACTACAAATTAATGCACACAAAAGAAGATATGAATTTATGGCAGGGTCAAACTTGGTTCTAAAAATTGGCCTAAGTAATTTGATTGAAACCTACAAATATCTTCTTGTATTTATGGCGGGTTAAAAATTTAGTAAGAACGCTATTAGTACTTTTGGATTATCTTAAAGGTAAAATTATAAAGTATGCCCAATAGTTTGAGTCAGACGACAAATTTTCCCAAAAAAT
>BKCP01010515.1:861884-879448 GCA_008636005.1 Striga asiatica | reverse complement strand
ACACTAACCTCATCACCCCAAGACCGCGGCCTCTGCCTTAAAGGCCTTAATCCTTTCACGGGCTGTATGACTACAAAAACGAACCACAGCCCAAATAGAATTCGAAACAAAATACTCCGAAAATTCCAACTCCTCATCGGACCCAATTTCCTAAGATCAACTGAAATTCTTCTTCTTCAAGCGACACCGCGATTTCCAGACAGTGAAATGAAGCCAATCAAACTTAAAAACAAAACTCAAAAGAAAAAGGGGGAAAAATCTTATCTTTCCTACACAAATTACTGGTGGGTTTTTCGCTTAAAGTTGAGGCAAACTCCGTTTAACTAACACCTCAACAAGAAAAAAAAAATTGATAAAATAAAACACACCGATTGTTACATACAGAAAACGAGAGCTTAACAACTAAAAGAATTACTGAAAGAAAACAAGTTGGGTGAGGAAAATTGTCCTCTTCTTGGAGCTCAATTCCTGAGCCAGAAGCACGACTACTGAATTATTTCTTTATTCAACATAGAAATTGATATTTGTGAAAAAAAATCAGAGCTTTGACATGGTGGGCTATTTTTTTACTTGCACTGTTTTTTGGGTAAAAGGGAAGTCAAGAGCGGAAAGTGAAAGACGTTCTTTTTGTGTTCTTCACAATAATGGTACACTTAGTTATTTAGGCAAACTATTAATCAAGCATTTGCATATTAAAAAAAATAAAAATAAAAAAATAAAAATAAAAAAAAAAATTATAATTTAATTCATGAAAAAAAATATGAATTAAGAAAATAATTCTCAAAATTGATTTTGATCAAGTAATCTATACTTATATTAAAATGTATACCATTTACCAGATTTAGTATAAAGAAAAGTCAACATCATTTATTGCATTACTATTTCCGTATTATACACTCTATACTTATATAAAAGGAGATTCTATTTACTACATTTACTATCCAGAAAAGTCAACTGCATTAAATGTCATTACTATTTTGGTATTATAATATTTTATTTATTTAATTGATTTATTTATTTATTTTATTTTAAAAAGATAAGTATAATAAAAAGATTTTAATAATAAAAAAATCAAATACTAAATAAAAATGTACACTTTGACTTATTTGATTATATTTGGTATTTGATTATATCAAATATATTCCTATTTAGTATATACATTAAATACTTACTAAAGTATTTATTTGTTTTATTTGTCAAAGTTAAGTATAGATTTGTTTATATTATCAAATCATAAAACAAATAAATATATCTCGTGCTTCGCACGAGTATTTGAACATTGTACAATTTTTTTGTGTATTATAAACTTTTATTGAATATTGCATCTTATAATATAATATTCTCCAAATAAATATATAAATATATCTCGTGCTTCGCACGGGTCACGTACTATATATATCCCGTACATTTTTCTTTATTCATGTATGTAATTATAAGCTTGGATAAATAGTCTTAAAATTATGCACCCCGTGCATCGCACGGGCTCTGTACTAGTTATTATGGAAGAGCCGTTACAACTATTTTCTTTATGCTAATACATCCGACCATTTTCATGAGTGGGTGTGACTTAAAATTTGAGTACAATTTTGTAATTTCCTCGATCGGTTTATGCTCATAATTTATGGCATTCAAGCAAGTTATTTTGTAACTTAAAAATAAAATTGAATGCTGAAAATTTTGGAGGGAGAATAAAATTTAATGCATGAGAATAAAATTTAATGGATGGTAATAAAATTAAATGCTATGTTGCTATGTTGCTACTCTTTAATAGATAACAATGTTTTAGGATGCTTAAATTCAACTTTAACCACCAAAATATGAATTTATGTTTTAATCCAAAAATTTGAAATATTGAATTTTACGGTTATACATAGAAGAAACATTTATTATTACCATTATTATGCCAGAAATGTAAGAAGTGTTGGTTAATTTCCTTGTAACATTTTTACATTAACAAATTTAATCTCACTGGAATAAATGCAACTATGATTTTTAATATTACGGGGAATCCAAATCAAAATAATGAAATATTACATGTAATTATTTGGGAAAATATAAAATTAATTAAAGGAAGGGAAAAAAAAAATAGTCTTATTCATATCCAGGCAGCCATTCTTTTGATTCAATTCCATGTTAGTGGAACAGAACTTCAAGTACTGCTTCATAAAACAAGTCAACCACTCGATCCCTATAATTATATTATTAAGAAGAAGAAAAAAATGAAAGTCTTCCTTTTAAAATTATTTAGGATTAGAGTTACTAGTTGTGTGGGATTAAACATACTTCTCATTTCAACCAACAAATGACAAAATATTATCCATTTATTTTATTTTTTCCCCTTTAGTTTTTTAATATAAATTTTGAATTAAAATTTAATTATAACTACACATTTGTTTATAAAATTTACTATTTATTCACTTATATATATATATATATATATATATAGGGGTTGGTTCAAATAAAAACTAGTCTTGGTGTGAGAACCATATTTGATGCTATTTTTAACTGTGTATGATGCTATTTTTAATATTATATAATGCTATCATTTTCACAAATGTTAGTATAAATTGTGTTGTTATTTTTAATAAATGCATCTTGGTTAAAAATAGCACTAAAACACAATTAATTATAGCATTTCATACAATTAAAAATAATAGTTCTCACGGTTCTCACGCTAGTATATATATATATATATATATATATATATATATATATATATATATATATATANTATAGCAATACCTCAATTACGATACACAAACTTTTATCACATAATAGCGTGTTATTAAAACTACTTCTACAAAACTACGAACATTGAAATAAATGGAAACAAAAATTGCCGCTGCAATCTGGATGATATTTTCCGTAATCGATGCGCAATTGATGGTATGAATGTTACTGAAAATGAAATGGTTGAAACAAACCACAACAAAAATGAAAACAATAATTTATTTATGGAAACGTGGTAAATTTGTGGAAGAGTTTTAACAGTGAAGGCTGGAGTCGTGAAAAACTTTCAGAGGATCTCACATCGTCGGCGATTGGTGTTGATGATTGAAGGTATGTTTTGTAGATTGATATCTAATTTATTAATTTATTATAAATTTATAAACCATTACAAGAATACATTTATCAAGTTTATTTTAAGTTTATCTTAGGTTTATGAACCAGTTTTTCTACCATAAGTTTATATCTAATTTATATTTAATTTATTATAAATTTACACACCATTACAAGAATATATATTGTAAATTTATATTTATATATATTTTATTTTTCATTTATTATACAAAAAAAAATTATATATAGTTTATTTTCAGTTATATAATTTATATATACAACCATTGATAAACATAATTTATATATATTTTATTTTCAAAATACAACAATTGATAAACATAATATAGATAAACATCAAATTAACACTTTTCAAAGATTATTTAAGTCCCTAGTTTCAGGAAATCATAGATAAACATTAGATAAATGTTGAATTAACACTCAAAAGACTACACTAGTTATTTTTTTACCAGACATTAACACACGTAAATTAGGTTTTTGCTCCAGAAAAATATCAAATAAATTCAAACAGGAAAAAGGAGAAAATTGGGTTTTGCAGATGAAGGCCTAATGAAGATGGGTAAATAACAATTTTTTATCTCAGCAAAGTGGAATTTAAGAGTTTAAATCTACTAGGTGGATTTCATAGAAATAATTTTTTTCCTAAGGAAAGAAGAAGAGAAAGGATAAAGGAGACGGATAAGGGAAGAAGAAAGAAGAGAAACGAGAAAGGAAGAAAGGGCGAGAAAAAACGGATTAGAAAGAAACATAAAAAATACTAATAATTATATATGGAAATTAAAACTTTATCTAGTTATTATGATCTGGAAAGAAAGTCTAGTCGTCTCATAGGTAATTTTCTCTTATAAATTCTGTACTGCTTTCGGCCAACATTCTCATGTGATACGGACTATTTTTATGGCTTATAGGAAAGGCCCAATTCGAAAGCCCATACCGGTCTTTATCAAATGCTCCCTTTTAACACATCCCTGCTAGCTTGAGCCAATCCTTTCACGTCAAGCGTTACATGTATGTCAATGCTCTATTGAACTACACGTGTAAAACTGAGACCACTCCAAAAGAAATAGAGCTCGAGTGTAAGAATTAAAGAATCCATTTCTCAATTGCTCATATTTTCACTATCTCCCAATGTAAACATCAAGAATAGATATCATCCTTGAAGTAACTTAGCCAGGTGACATTCTGCCATACACGTATTGTGTAGCAGGGAAAGCAAAGCTAAAAAGTGCTCGGATAATGTATGAGATAGACACGTCATAGAGGAAATATACCTCCAACCACAAAAGAGTGCAATCATCGAGTAGAGCAATTTTTTTATTTTCAAGTAAAGGCTTAATGATATCGTCCTGGTACCAACATCGACACATTTAAAGAACCAGACACAGATCAATCTGTAAAAGCCAATAACTTCACCAGATCAACATGGCACAAAACTTGAAGTTCTTCTGCAGTTCCCTTTATCCAAAAATATAAGAATGTCCATGCAGATGATAGCGGAGACAAGAGAAAATTAAATATAAAAATCAATCATAGGATGTTGTAAATTTTTTAGTCCTATCTTGTTAGTCACATATAAGAGGTTTCTTTTTGCTAAATATACAGCGCAAACCTATGCCAAAAAGTATGAAAGTGGGAGAAATCATGTTACTCATGAACACATTAACTTCTTTTCCTTTTTTTTTTTCTTTTTTTTCCAGTAGTCACTAACAATACCAAGAATGCACATCTCACATTCAGAAACAATAATATTTTCACTTTGACTATCAAGTTTATAAACCTCCATAGCACTTCAAATTAAGAGCGATAGAAACAAGTCTGATATACTCTCAGTTTATGTTCCATGAAATCGTGTTGAACTGCAGCATTGTACTTCATCCACCATGTCCAGCTAATCTTCACCTTCCACAATAACTTTCGAGGCTACAAACCCAATCCCCTAAACTCGTAGATAAAGAAATCTATCTATATCAAATATATGTGAAAAAAAAAAAATTATGTGCTTTACTTCAATGGCACAATTTTTCAGTCAATTTCTTATTGTTCAACATAATGTCCACATGAAAACTACATAAATTTTACAAATACCAATGCTTCACCTATCTAAAAGGTATAAAGTATTAAGAGTGATACAACAATAAGTAACAAAGGGAGGAAAAATTCATGTAATTCCAGCTACATGCTCTGTGCTGCTCTTTCCAAGAGATAAGAAACCTCCTTGCTACTTCGGACATCCACAATAGTTAGATCAGAAACGTGAGTGTTTCCATTGGCATCGTGTTTGATTGCATATTGCTTTCCAGCATTTTATGCTCGTGAGGCATCAGAGCATGTTCTATTTGATGCTAGTAAGTCACGAATCGTTTCATTATATATCTCAAACATTGAAATTTGAAAAAAAAAAAAATGGTAACAGTGAATAACTGAGCCAAAAATAACATAGTAAATAGGAGAAATTCTCCATGTACCTGCATATCATACTTCCATCCTTGGGCTTGAAGAATTTGCCTCGTCTCAAACACCTGCTCTAGTGATCTTGGAATGAATCTGTTTTGCCTGAACCTGTTTGGCCATATGCAAAGATGCATACCTAACATGAAATACATCAATATGATTATTATAAGTCAGCAATGAGCACATTTACCAGGTTCCAATCTAACCCCTCATTTTTCACAAACCGGTGGTTACTTTTAACACAACTAAAAAATAGCAATCAAATAAAAGGATTAATAAAGATAAAATATATAACCCGCTGCAAACCATGTAATCATTAAGAAATGGCTTGAGATTATAATAATAAATAAGGAATACACGGATATCAATTGCTTGCACCATCTCAAAGCAGGAAGGATGATGTTCATTAGTAGAAAAAGGTTTATTGGAATTACTTTGGTTCTGTAGAAACCAGTGTCATCAACCAGAACTTATATAGTTCTAAATTATCAGGGGTCAATATAAGAGTTCATTGGGATTATGACCTTATAGCCATCAAGTGCACTCTGAACAAGCTGTGAGATCTCCACAAAAACATCTTCCTGAGAAGCATCGGGCATGAACACTTTATCGAAAGTGAAAGAAAGCTTTTGCACTGATAAGTTATTGTCAAGTAGTGTGAAATTCAGTAAAGCAAAGTTTACTCATATCCAAGGCACACACATAAAAACTTTGAACAACTATGCTCACCGTTGTGTGCCAAATCAATGCATCGTTTCCGTTGACGTTGGAAATGAGACAACTTTAGCATCGTTTCCGACTCCATCATCGGACAAAAGGGGCCTCACTCTACAAAAGACACAGATGTTCCTTTTCAACTCCTGCCATCAGCAAGAAATCATGCTCAATGGAAGAATAGAAAGACAGGATATTGCCACATTGTGGTATATAATATATTCTACAAAATGATTTAATGTAGTTAAAGAATTTATATCAAAACTGATCATTGATACCAGGATAGTGTTGTGCAATTTCTTGCGAAGTTTATCTGCTCACTTTGAGACAAACATGTCGACTGCAAAATTAACAAGGAAGATGTTATTAATTTGTTAATGCATGTGTGATTGTTCATCACATACTGGTATTTCAAAATGTACCTCAAGATCAGTTGTTTTAGTTGTCAGGCTGTCTAACTTGGCAATAGATTTTCCAGTGCATTCTTTGTATTTTGCAACTTCAGCCGATAGAGCCTGGACTTGTAACAATTGTCGACCTCAGTCATCTCGTACTTGCTGCAGATCACTTCTCATGCTAGCAACTTCACTACCCAATGCTTCCTTTTGTTTCATAGCCTCACCTTGCAATGCCTTTAGAGAAAGCAAAAAGACATAGTTATTAGTACAAGGAAAGTGTGATAGAAAGAAAACAATCAGCAGCCAGGGTACATCTTCAATAAATATAAACATGAGAGGTAATGAATGTCAAACAACTATCCAGCAAATCAGCACTTAGGAGCAAGTCAAAAAATGTATTAGCTTAACCAACCAAACTTGAACAATGCTCCAGTCCTGCAACAAGCTTGCCATGATATCAATCCTTGAAAATAAAAACATACTTATCTACTGAAGTTACTTAAAACTTGACGACCATTTCAAGTCCAAATCAAGAATAAGTTCATGTTAATTCAACATAAATTTTAAGTTACAAGTCAGCGCACTCAGTTCGAGTCATGCAAGGGGTAAGTGGGGAACCACTATTGATGCTCTTTAAAACAAAAATAAAAAAGAAAAAAAAAAGGAAGTCAGCGTTTAAAAAAAAAAAAAAAAAAAAAAGAAGAAAAAAAAAGGAAGTCAGCGCACTCACTGCACACCTATAATGTGCAAATAATCAAATATGAGAAAACACGACTAAAACCAGGGTGTGAAATAAGCTAACCCCTGCAAAATGGTCAAAATGAAACCAAAACTTACTCTTGAGGACGTAAGCTGCTCTTGCAAGGAAGTATAGTGGCCCCTCAGTGTACTTAAGTTCTCTACTACTGCTGCAAAATGGTCAAAATGAAACCAAAACTTACGCTTTAGTGTCTCATTTGTTGCCTGAAGTTCTGACTGCAGTCTACTATTATACTGTTGTAAGCTTGTGTTATACTCCTGTAATCTCTTATACATATCATTAAGTGTCTATCTGCAGAAAGAAGACAAAATAAAAAAATAAGCAACTTAGTGATCAGCTGTTTAACTTATCAAAAGAGTTCACTAAAAATTTCCTAGAGTGATATATGGATGTTGTACAATACTTTCTGAACGCCAGTAGCATTGTCTTCTTGAACTCGTTGTTGTCCTTCTCCTTTGCCAAAGAATCTAATGCTTCCTATTTTTGATAGTTAGTTCCTCACTGTGCAAATTAAAGCAGCTATAGAAACCATGATTCAGAATTTATTGTTTGATGGATAACATACCAATTTATCTCAGTCTTCATTGGAAAAATTCCCTTGCAGATCCTCCACGGTCCAAGGGGCCACAAGTGTGGAGTCAATCGAATCCACTCTCACCTCCAAAGTATCGAACCGAGATTCCATCCGAGCGAAGTTGGTAGTCATCAATCGTGCTATTTCCTTGAGCTTGTTCATCATCTCCATTGGGCTCCCATAGATTGGCACTCTAACAATAGGCCGCAATGTCGGATGAGCCTCCTCCATTTCCACGTCCTCCGCTTTGGCTCCTAATGCATTTCTTTACGTGTTCCCGCTCTTCGTGGGGATACAATGTCCCGTCTATCTTTACCACGTCGCCTTGGCGAAAATCTTTAATTCCAAGTCGTTAAGCTACCACATCGCTTGAGAAATTTTGAAATGAAATGCCAAGGCTGCCACTAAGCGACCGATGATGGGTAGAACCTATTCGCGGCCTGGATACGTGCTATGTTCGACCAAATGAAAGAGAGACAATTGACGGGTTTTTTGTGAATGGCACAATAAATATTTATGAAGAGTTGGTTCTTGCTTAACTTTTTAGCCTCTTTTTTTTCGATAACATTGTATAACTTAAAAACCTGTGGAGAATATATACGTCATAATCCTTGATGAGACTATTGTGCAAGTCTCCTTTTTGCTTCGGTACCCTGAAGATTTCCAACCACGCCTCATTTTCATCAAATCCCTCCAAAGGTGCCTCGGCTCCCGTATATTCAAAACCAAACACTCTCTTCATCAAATCAGCGTTGAGCCTCCTCGTTAGGGATGGCAATGGGCCAGGTCGGGCCGGGTAGTGCCATGCCCGGACCTGGCCCGTGACCCTACACGCATGGCCCGACCTGGCCCGTGCCCCGCTACGGGTCCACTAGGACGGCCCCGAGACCTGGCCCGCGTCGGGGCGGGCCGACCCGCCCTGCCCCATATGTTTTTTTTTTCTTTTTTTTTCTTCTTCTTCTAATAAGGCAGCCATATCTCACCGAAAAAGGCAACATAATACAGATGTAAATTCCGAATTTATCAAAAAGAGAAAGAAAGAAACAAAGATGCCAATTTTAAATCTCATACAAAAAGGATTTTTTTTTACAAATGGATAATACAAAAATTAAGCAAATCAAACCTCAAAACCCTAACTAATATCAATGAAATAGCTGCTCCTATTGGCCTGAGTGACACCACCATCTGCAACCGCCGTCTCCAACCGTGCCTGCATCCCTCTTCCAGTCGTGCTCCTATTGGCCTGAGTGACACCACCATCTGCAACCGCCGTCTCCAACCGTGCCTGCATCCCTCTTCCAGTCGTGGCTCACGGCCGCCGCCTCCCAATCTCCAGATCTGAACTGAAAAGATAAAAGAATATTGAGAAAAAAAATAATTAAAGAATAAAACATGCAATTGAGGGAGAAATTTTGGAAGAACAATTAAAAGATTGAGAAATAGAAGAAAAGGAAGAGAACCTGCGAGAAATTTTTGGAAGGTGAAATAAAAGAATGAGGAGAAGGAAAGGATTAGAAAATGGAGAAAATACATGGTAAGAAAAATTGAATTGGGGAGAAAAAAATAAGTGAGAGAATGGGCCTTACTTACCAGTTTTTGGACTACATTATGATTGGGCCAGGTCGGGCCGGGGCAGGTCGGGGCGGGCCAACATCTGTAACCCGGACCTGGCCCGTTTACAGAACGGGGCGGACCCGCCCTGGCCCGTTTTGATAACGGGGCGGGTCCAACCTGTCCCAAAGGCAACAGGTCGGGCCAGGTCGGACCGGGTCCGGGTCAAATTGCCATCCCTACTCCTCGTCTTGTCTTCAAGTCGGCAAATGACAAGCGAACCATTTTCAACAAGTTGGAACGCCGTATAGAATTTCAATGTCGAGCTAGTGTAAACGAGAAGATCTATCTTAGCATATTTGAATTTTCAAGTGAAGAAATCGAAGATACTTCTTAGCATCGGCATCTATTTCGAGCTCTTCGCAAAGGCGAAAGTCCAACACTCTCCGTGAGTCAAGAGTATTGCCGCCGATGGTGTTGGACGTTCGCCTTTGCGAAGAGCTCGAAATAGATGCCGATTTCAAAAAGTATCTTCGATTTTTTCACTTGAAAAAATATACTAAGATGGATCTTCATGCTTACACTAGCTTGACATTAGAATTCTATACGATATTTCAACTTGTTGAAAATGGTTCAGTTGTTATTTGTCGACTTGGAGACAAGACGAGAAGGCTCGACACCGATCTGGTGAAACGAGTATTTGGTTTTGAATATACCGGAACCGAGGCACCGTTGGAAGGATTTGATGAAAATGAGGCGTGGTTGGAGATCTCCGGGATACCAAAGCAAAAAGGAGACTTGCACAATAGTCTCATTAAGGATTATGGCGTATCGATTCTACACAGGTATGTTTTTGAGCTACAATGTTTTCGGGAAAAAAGAAAAAGTTAAAAAGTTAAGCAAAACCAACTTTTCATCATTCATTGTGCCATTCACAAAAAACCCATCAATTATGCCTTTTTCATTTGGTCGAGCATAGCACGTATCCGGGCGAATAGGTTCTACCCATCATTCGGTCTCTTAATGACGGCCTTGACACATTATTTCAAAATTCCTGTGAGAGGCGATGTGGTGGTAGCTAACCAGCTTGGGAATTAAAGATTTTCGCCAAGGCGGCGTAGTGAAGAGAGACGGAACATTGTATCCCCACGAATAGCGGGAAAAGAGATGCATTGGGGGCCAAAGCATAGAAGCGGAGGACGCGGATTCAGAAACGGAGGCGGCTCATCCGACATTGCTGCCTATTGTTAGAGCTCGGGAGTCGCAGCTCGCGACGAAGGAACGCTCCCTGTGGAAGCAGCGAGGTGGCTTTAAAATCCTTTAAAACTCATTTTAGGGATTTACTAGCTGATTTTGAAAATTTATAGTCTTTGAGGCATACTAGAGTTCTCTGAAATATTTCTAATTCTAGACTATACTAGTATTCGACACTGTGCATTTGCACAGAGGTAAATAAAATTAAATATTATAAGTTATATTTATGTATATAATACAAAAATTATAAGTTATATAATTGTATTATATTTCAAACATATAGTATTATAAGTTATATTTATGTATATAATATTAAAATTATAAATTATATAATAGTATTATATTTTAAAATTTGATCATTGGTTAAAATAAATAGTACACACGATTTGATTGTATACGAATCACTATATTGATTGCATAAAATGTAATAAATATATATTTTTTATAATTTTGAATGATCATGACCAATTAATTAGCTGAAAAATATTACATTTATGATAACAATTGTTTATGTGATTTTAAGAAATTGTACTATGGCATAAAAAAATTAATTTATTAATAAATAAAATCTTCATCATATAATAAAATATTGATTTTAGTGTAAAATATAATTTTATTAAACTTTCATATGTTATTTAGTATAAAATATAATTACTAATTTTAATATTAACTATTATATTATTCAATAAAAAATATAATTTTTAATTAATTAACATAAAATATAATGGCTTTTGTCTTAATTAACACAAAAAAATGTAATGAAATATTTTCTTATTAATGAGATTGGGTGTATTAATGCCACATAAATAAAATTTATTAGGTTCTATTTATTAGGTTTTATTAATGATTTGCCACATAGGTAAAATTTATTAGGTTTTATTTATTAGGTAAAATTTATTGCTTAGCTAGCAATTATATATATATAGATTCTGGCAGGACTTAAATCTATCCGATTCTCAAATTTGACTAAATTTGAAATATATCTGGATCTTAAACATGATCTTAAATCTAACTGAAATTTATCTAACTGTTCGGAAAAACTAGATTCTCGGTTCACGCTCAAACCGATGTTCCAAACTGAACTCCCAAACCGTTCGGACTGATTCAACTGAACTAAAATTCTCTTCGAACTGTCCGGACTGGTTAAACTGAACTGGACCGACAACTCACTCAGAGCCGATCGATCATGACTATGTGAAGCTCGATTTAACCGTGACGATCTCAATTGACACGGCTTAGCCGTTGCACGAGTGCACGGGTTTGAAATGGTGCCACGGTCACTGACGCAGGGGCATTTTTGGACCACGACTACCGGGACATAACGCGTGACGGCAGATCAGATGGACTCGGTGCACGGGCACATACTCGGTGGTCGGCTCCAACGGTCGGACTAGAGTCGAGCACGTGTGCAGGATGACGATACGCGTTAAGTATTAATTCTATGTCATCTAAAATTACTTCAACGGTACTAGGGTTCGGTCGATTAAACTCGAATTCGAAAATTACCCAGTTATCGGAACCAGATAAAATTAGAGTTTCTGATTGTCAAAAATCCTAACTCATTTAGCCGATATTTAAAATCACTAATTTCTATGCGATTTATATGGATTTTATAATCAACAACTGCAGCTAAAATCATATCCGACTAATTTTTCTATATTTATCACGAAATGAGGCTAACGTCTCGATTCTTAATCTATAGCAAACGGTGTCCAAAAATTACCAAATTCAAAATATAACATCCTCATCATATACATGATATCCATAGTCAATATATCGCAACCAAATTCAACTTACAACCCATTCAACTAAAACGGGCATCAACCGGTTAAAAATATAAAAAAATCCATTCGTCTATCAAACTGACCTCCAAAAAATTTCCCGACCCGCATCCTAAGCCTCAAACAATTCAACAAAATTAATAAAAATTAAATCACCATTTTATGACTTTTCAATAATGAAATCAAAAAATATCACTTCAAGCTTGAAAAATCCTAATAATTCAAAAATCACTCAAAATCACCAAATTATCATTTTTATAACATATTATTAATCACACCTAAGCCATTGCAGTTGGGTTTAAGCCAAAATACCTAAAACGGATCGGAAAAATGGAACATTGATCGGCTAGGAAAAGGGGCGGCTCTTGCGAATCGGGTCGGGCTCGGGCTCGCTGAAATGGGTCGACCGGAGGCTGAACCGCTCGGACCTGGACTGAGTTGACTCGGTCGGGACTGAGTCGGAACGAATCTGGAGCGGCTGGACCGAGTTCGGGCCGAAATGGGCTCGGTTGCCTGGATCTGCTCGGGACTGAAGCTCGGGATGCTGGTCAGGGTCACCAGAGTCGGAAACGACGGGAAAAGGCGAGAAAGAGGAGCTGCGAACTGGTTGCTGCCGGCGTGGAGGAGCTGCGACGGCGGCGGGCTGAGGTGTGAATGGCGAATCGCGGTTGAGCTCGCTATGGTGAGGGTTGGTTCGCCGGCGTGGTAGTTACGTCGCCGGAGCTGGGCGCGACGGACGGCGGTGAGCTTGACTGAGCTGCCAGAGGATGGCGTCTAGCTGCTGGAAAGGCCGGCGTACAGAGGGAGCTTAGGTCGCGACGGCGTAAACTCAGCTAGACGGTAAGCTCGCCGGTGGTGGAAGTCGACTTCGCCGGAAACGAGGTCGGCTGGGAGCTGCGACGTCACCGGCGACGTGGGGAGCAGCTGGAACCGAGAGGCGGGGGAGCTGGGACGACGGGGTTCGCCGTGAAGGTGGTCGCCGGCGTCGAGGGGCTCACCGGAGAAGGTGGTTCGTGGTCGCCGGAAAGGCGGCGGCTCGCCGGAGCTCGGAGGATGGCCGGATTTTTGAGTGATGAAGGAGGTGGAGGAGATGGTGGCTAGGGTTTGTGTGGTAGGTGAAGAAGATGGAAATGAGGAATATGAAGATGGAACCTATTTATAGTGTGTGGAAGACATAGGGTTCCACTTGGGCTCAAAATCGGGCTTTAATAATTGGGCTAATAAATCGAACTTGGTCTTGGGCTAAATAATCGAACATTGACTTATTAAATGTTAGACAATAAAATCCTCGGGATTAAGACTAATTAAATTAGTCAGTCGAATAATTAATATAGGCTCGGGTTTAAAAATAGAATATAAGCTCGATTTTTAATAATGTAATTAGCATTTAAAAAAAAAAAACTAAAAAAGTGCCGCCGAGCCCGCCTAGGAGCGCCTAGGTCCACCTAGACGCCGCCTAACCGTCAAGCCCGCCTTGGAGCGCCTAGGGCCGCCTAAGCGCCACTTAGTTGATTTTTCCTGCCGATTTGTGCAAATCGGAGGCACCCGGGCACCGCCTAGGCCGATTTTTAGAACAGTGATATTGACTACTCTGATAGATTCATAAAGAGCTGCCACAAAAGAGCATCTTAGAGAATATTCTCAATGGTGGACTTTGGTGTATGAATTTATATAAGTTGAGATAATTTTATTTTGCAGGTAGTTAAAACAAATAAAAAATAATTTATTTAATATTGATTTTTGGGCCCCGACTAGGAGCCGCCTAGGCCCCGCCTAGGCGCTCTAGGCGCTAGGCGCTGGTCGAACGCCTAGCAGGCGCCTAGCGACTTTTAGAACACTGGTCAATATATTTGGTCCACAAAGGCCGAAACTGTTGGAATGCTATGTCGAGCCACGGCTTTGCTCGGCCATTGAAATGAATGACACCAGCATTTTCAGCATCTGCAATAGTTGTGTTATCTTGGTACCTGTTTGTCCCATTTTTGTTGCTATTTTTGTTGGTGTTTTGCGTGTGTTTTCCCCAGTTTTAGGTCGTTTCTTAGGCGTCTCGGGTCCGTCTAGTCGTTTCTTGTATTTTTATCTTTATTTTTGTGTGTTTGGAATTTTCGTTGTCTTTCTTCCTATTTTCTCTTGTTTTTGTGTTTTTCCTGTTGTGGTGGTTTCAGGTTTCAAACAAGGATAGGTATGTTGTTCCGGTTCCAGGGAGTTTCTATATTGGTTCGTACGACACAAACACGCGGGATTCGAATTTTCCAGCTCGGGTAGAACCCGAGCGACGCTAGCCGAGAGCACACGAGCCTAGAACATCAAGAATTTGTAGCTGCCCAGGCCTTAGCGCCGCTAAGCCTGACTTAGCTAACGGCGTTACCACGTGCTAACGACCTCAGCAGCCAGCGAAATTTGCACCTTAGCGGCGCTAAGGGTTTAGCGCCGCTAACCCCTGCTTGTAACCGACAACATTTTTCGTGGATTTTGAAAATGGAAGGCATAAGGGTCGAGCTAGGGCGGATTTTAGACCATTCTGAGATTGTATTTTGGAATTTCTTAACCTCAAAACATATTTCTCTTATCTTTTCACTTGATTTTGATTTTGGAGAGTAAAAAACTCCCTTTATCTTTTGGATTCGGATTGCTATCAGGATTTGCCATTGAATTTCGCATTAATTGTAAGCTTCTCTTTTCATTTTATTGATGAATGTTAGGACTTTGTTTGATGAGAATATAAAGGTTGAATTCATGATGAGTAGCTAAATTCATTAGCTAGGGTTAATAGATAATTGTTCTGGTTCATTCTCGTTTACGTGGATGTCGATTGCTCTATCTTTGCGAGTTGCATTCATCCTAGGATTAGATGATTGATCACCATCCTAATCTAGTCAATCGATTTTTAGAACCGAAAGGGGAGAAAACGATCGATCTAGGCTCGTTTAGAATAGGCTTGTTCGTAATGGTATTGCCTATGTGTTGATTGATTTGATAATTGTTCGTTTATTTTTATCCTCTTGTTACGAAGAGTTATTGAGGATAAATCTCTAGATGAATAATTTCTCGAGTCCTTTAACCGAGTTTTTGATTGCCTGATAAATGTATTTAGAATTGGAAGCGATTGTCCCCGATACCCTAGCCTTTTTATTACCGTTTGAATTGTGTTTTAGGTTGTGAGATTGAAATTACTTCGTTGAAGAATCAGTAGTGTGATAATCGAAAACCCAACGAATTGACTTAGAGTGTTTAGGATTTGTTTGTTTTCTCTTTTGTGGTTGAATATACGTACGAAATAATCCGGCTAACCTTCCTTGAGACATGACCCGGGGATTGAGTCTTTCGATTTAACTTCAGTAATCTCTTCTTCAATCGGAATTTCCCCCATTCGAACCCTAGCTCGTGAAGACCTACTCATTTCCGGCCGAAACATGTGCCAGAAGGGATTAATGACATGTACATGTCCATGGAAAGCTATAAGCCTGGAGGTAAGGTTCCTAGCTGCCATAAACTTAGCTCCGACTTCAAATTCTGCATTTTGGGGAAAAAAGGCATCATTAGAGAATCTATAGATGTTCAATCTCATTGTCTGGCAAGTAATATTTCTTGATTATTCACAGGAATCTGAAAAATTGTAATGCAATCTAAAGGTTACCTATTCAAGTCAGAAATGGTATGTCCGGCTTATATTAGTCCTCCTCCGAGCTTCTAAATCGAAGACATTCATGCTGTAGGCCCATGCACATTCAGCCAGATCGAAATTATTCGCTATCAGTGGATGAGAAAAATTCAGATAGCTCTTGAACCTCTTGGACATCACATATTTATCTCCTCCCCTGCCTATCTCCACAGCCCCATTGACTTTCCCATTCATGTGAATGTCCCACAGAGGCGAGAGATCCGTTTGGACAACAATATCATCATCCAGGAATACTACTTTGTTAAGACTTGGAAACAACTGCCAAAATAAAGGCACACAAAATCAAGACTCAAAGACTAGTTTTATTATTTTATTTTATTTTTAATTAATTGTGTTGAGACTAACTTCTGGCAAATTTATGCGAATGTGGTTCATGAGCGAGTTGTACTTGGGGCTCAAAGCCTGCAGCTTGGCGGCAATTACATACGGTTTCTCTGTATTATTCGCAACAATTGCCGACGGTCCTCCTCTGAACCTGGACATCTGATCCTTCTCCATGGCCCCTGTAATGCCTCGGATATTATTACTATTTATGGAGCTCGACTCTATTCCCTTAAATAGCCAATTTCCTTATTTAGTGCATGTAGTTATCATTATTTGCATTAAATCGAGTAATGAACAATAAATCTAAGCCATAGAGAATTTATTCAATTTTCAATTATTAAAATCGGATTTATTTAGCCCAAGTATCAATTATTAATTTTAAGTTAAAAACCGAGCCTTGGAATGAGTCGATTTTATTCCGGCACACTTAAATAAATCGAGCCCACGTTCGATTTTATTTCGGCCATTTTAGTAAATCGAGCTCATGTTCGATTTAATAAAGTTCATTTCAATTTTTTTTACCTGTAAAGGAGGGAGAGCAGAACAGACATATCAAGTTCTGCACAAAAGTTTAGGGATATATGTGCAGAGAACGATGACAAGCACAGGCTCTAAATGTTGGAACTCCTGCTTACTACTTCCGAATTCTTAAATATAGCACAATTAATTTGTTTGTTTCATATTTCGAAAAAAAAAAACGAAAGAAATAGTTAGTATATTTTGCATCTTTGATTTAAAAGCCCTGGTTGAAATTTTGCCATTCCACTAATGAAGAACGAATATGGAATTAACTCAAACTCCTAATTCTCATTGTCATGACTAATGACCACTGCCATGAGGAAAGGTCTTTAAGAGAACATGATCGCAACTCGCAAGTATAGAGATTCACAAACATGTACGATAGCGAAATGCTATGCCTTCAAACATTACATAATAGATTGAGTCTCCTGAAAATATCAAACCATACTAACATATCTAAATTGTAATCGACTTTTTT
>BKCP01010515.1:825424-861878 GCA_008636005.1 Striga asiatica | reverse complement strand
TATATCTTCAACAATCATCTCCCCAGTCTCACCCAGAACTGTTACACGTCTCTTGAGACCAATCCGATTAGAGTATTTTGCAAAGGCAGCCTCAAGGGCAGACTTTACAATTACTTTTGTCTCTTTCTTTTGCTTTGGATTTGGATTTTCCCTTCTGTCCTCATTTCTAAACTTTCGGGCTAAAGGCCAGCAACTGACTCATCAATCATGATTTCACCATGCTGGAGCAGTGTCAGGAACTGCACATTTGAATGGCTCTTGAAATGGATAATATAAGTGATTTACCTGCCATGCATCCAGAAGAACTTAGGTGAATTAATGAAAATTGAATTGGCTAAAAATATTCAGAGAAGACTGACTACTTCAAATTTTACAAGGCATTTTGACACCTATGATGCCTAGAAAAACATAATATGAAAGAAATTAATAAAATTCACATGACTAATTTGGGGAAAGCGTGAGTGTAGGAATTTGTAGAATCGGCCTGAACAAATGTGAAATCCACAAATGCTAATATAGTTTTGAATAAATAAAGCGCTGAAGACAACTTGTCAAACCTTATCATTATAACACAGCTGCTATTCTTAAACTAGACAAAAATTTTCTGAGTACGTCCTTCACTTGGATTTGAGGAGTATTTTCTCGAAAATAATGGTTTTTCAGTTTTCTCACATTTAATAAGTTGGACTAATTTTGAGCAAATGCAATTTTCAGTTTTCTCACATTTATATCTTAATCTTAGTGTGACACTAAGATGTATACACTTTTACCTACGGGCAGCAAATATGCAATTAATTAGTTTAACATGCATATATTCCCTAAATGAAATTGATTTTCTATCTTAAAAGAAAAGAACATGCAACATTCATATTCTTCCCAGGGTTCTTTCCGGTCCAACAAACTAATTAAATCTCATTTGAAGCTTGAAGTTTTAAGGCTTTCAAAGCAAGACCAAGACCAAAACTCCATCAATATTGAAGTTCATTAAAACTCTAATTCATCACATTGAAACCTTTTCAACCCAACATATATACAGATAAACAAGTGCACATTCACAACACTCCTCTTAAGCTTTACAAAATACAAAGTTGCCTCCTTTTCTCTCTCAAAGTCCTTCACATCTTACCCTTGAAAAACAAGAACAACAGACTAAATATCTATTTCATACAATCCACAATTTTATTTAGCAATGGATTTTTGCTCACCTACAATAACCTTTATCATCTTGGTAATATTGACTGGTTTTTTGTGGTCATCAAATGCTCATACTTTAGACGTCGGGGGCGACGAATGCTGGAGTCTTCATCCCTCCGAAAACTACACTCATTGGGCTCAGAGATATCGATTTAAGATTAACGACAAACTTTGTACGCTCTTTCTTAACTTAATCGTATCTTCTATTTTTTTTTTCTTAGAATAATACTACTTAATAGAATACATACACCACGGTTCGAAACACGCACTTTTGCTCTTGTCGTGCAGTTTTCAAGTACGAGAAAGGCCACGACTCGGTTCTCGTCGTGAACAAAAACGACTACACCGAATGCAACAAGGAAAACCCCATCAAGACTCTAAAGGGCGGTCACTCGAAATTCAAGCTAAAAAGATCGGGCCCGTTTTTCTTCATAAGCGGCCACGACCAAAACTGCGAGAAGGGGCAGAAACTCGAAATCGTAGTCATTTCCCAACATTATCATAACCGTCGCAATAATAGTTCTCCATCATCTCCAGTTGAACCACCACATTTCGCCGTCCCTTATCCGGCGGCGGGACCCACACCGCCAGTCGAGCCACCGTCCCTTTCCGCATCCCCCCGTCCCTTTCCGCATCCCCATCTCCGGTGGCCGGAAAAGTTCCAACACGCATGTCGCCACCCCATTCTCCGGTAGCCGCCACCAAAGCCCCCACGCAATTGCCGCCAGTCAGGCCACCTTCGCCATCTCCGGCGAAAAACCCTGCAACCGAGCCACCGTCTAATTATCCAGCGGCCGAGCCTCCACGGCATTACCATGCTCCGGCACACGCTTCTTCGGCCACGCCAGATTTTCGTTTTTCATTAGCTCGGCTGGCGGTTTTCGGTCTTGTTTCAGTTTCTGTTGGCTTTGTTTGAGCCTTTCATGCCCTGCTCGCTTTTCCATTTTTTTTCTTTAATTGCTATTAATTAATTTTCTGTTGTTTGGAAGGGGAAGTTCACCTTAAATTAAATTTGATTTTTATTTACTAATGCAATTTCCCTTTTAAACTAAAAAAATTGCAAAAGAAAATAAAATGTGTTCCATCATAAAAAAACAGAGGCTTTATTTCAAGAGTACAGTTCTAATAACAAAGATGCATTATATATAAGAATTCAATTTTCAAGAAACAAAAAACTACAGATAGATTATTAATCAAACCCGAGCTAATTAAACTCGATTAGTGATTGTTCCTAGCACAATATGTGATCTGAGTACAACCACGATCGTACGGATTAGCCCGCTCGTGCGAATTGCAGTTATAGTACGAATTTCCTCTCACGCTGCACGGGACATTGTCCCTCTGCAGTGCACCGTAGCTAATATATCCCGACTGAGCTAACATACGCCGGCTTATATCCGACTCCATCATGTTTTCTTGGCCGTGTGTACAATCACCCGTAATCCCGTCACATTTGGAGCCCGGCGAAACGAATCCCGCGTGATAGTGATTACTTTGTCGAGACCCGTAAGGTGATGCGACGACAAATGTGAAGAATGACAAACAAAGTATAAGTATTGTCCATGAGAGATGGTTCATGCTACTAAAATTTGTTGGATGGTGATTGATCGGATTCCTTTTTTTTTTTTTCTTTTTCTTGTGATTGTTTTGGGAAGAATGAAGATGGGAAAAAAAAAAGAGTGAAGTGAATTGTGAGATCTATAGGTTGGAAGGGATTTAAAAAGCTGAGCCCTGTTCTTGCTCCTAAGTTTACTAGTTTTCTGTTGGAGACTTAAAAAAGATATGTGAGTAATTAACTTGGTACCTTGTTTTTAGCCTCTTTGTTTGCACCTAATTCCTTGTGACGGATTAATTATTCAATATTTTATGAACGTGGAACTTAAACAGCTAGACCGAGTCATAGCAACATTTAGTTCATCAATCATCCATAATGCTTTGATTTTATTTTATTTATTTAAAAATACAAGCTATATAGAAAATAGACTTAGTATAGAGAAAGATGTACTTCAACAAATGAAAGTGGTCTAATAGACAAAGTTCCATTAATNCAAGGAGGAGCAGCAGCAGCCTCCCCACAGCACTCATTCTCAAAGCAATCCACAGGCTTCACTTCCTCACACTCCTTCCTACTCCTCTGCATCTTCTTCCCCACCAAACAGTTCCTCCTGTCATCAAACACCACCCCCTTCGAGCTCAAATTACCACATTGCCCCTGCTCCTCGCAGAAAAAGTTATACGAGAACGTAAAGTTGGACAAACTCGGCAGCACACACACCCCTTCCGGCACAACCCCACTGAACCCATTGTGGCCCACGTTGAGCACTTCCAACCTCGACAGGCCCGAAAGCCCGTACGGCAAAGGCCCAACCATCTCATTAATGCTCAAATCCAACACTCTCAGCTTATACAGCAAGCCCACTTCCTCCGGCAAGCAACCTTTAACGCTCGTGTTTATCAACAACAGCTCTTCAAGCGTATCCGCAAGTTTCGCTATGCTCGGAGGAAAGCATGTATTAAGACGGTTATTAGCAAACACGATAACCGAGGCCTTACTATTCGACCCGAGATTCGGCGGCAGAGAAACAGAGGTGAATCGGTTGTTGTTGACGAAAATGGCGTCCAGCTGGCGGGAGAAGAGCTGAGGTGGCAGTGGGCCCTCGAACTCGTTGAATCGGATGTCGACGTAACGGAGGGAAGGGAGGGAAAGGACGACAGTTGGGAAGGGCCCCACAAAGCGGTTATTGCTTATGTCGAGCTCGAATAGAAGCGTGAGGTTTGTGAAGGTTTTGGGGAGAATGCCGCAAAAGCGGTTGGTGTTGATGTGGATTAAGGAGAGGTCGGTTAAGAGGCCGAGTTCGAGTGGGAGAAGGCCCGCGATGTCACCGTGGTTGAGGTCGATTCCGGCTATGGTGAGAGACGAGGTGTCGTTTGGGTGTGGGGCGCAGAAGATTCCGGTGTAGGAGCAGACGTCTGATCCGTGCCAGTTGGAAGTGAGGTTTTTGGGGTCGGAGAAGATGACTTGTTTCCAGGCTTGTAAGGCGGTGTGAGCTTGCTCGAGTTTTGGATTTGTGGTTGTCGAGTGGGAGAAGAAGGGGGCTAGGAAGAGGAGGGAGATGGGTATTATTAGAGAAGGAAAGTCGAAGGCCATTGCACATTTTTTTATTTTTTATTTTTTGGTGTGTTAGTTTGGTTTAGTTCGGTTTGTATATAAAGGGGTGTTTTGAATTTGAGCAGGAGTGATTCAGTGGGAATACTTGTTGCAACTACCATATATAGCGACTTTTTACCTATGAGTTTTGATGAAGATGGGAGAGATATGATTGTGTTTCGATGAATTCTTTCTTGGTTTTACCTGTTTAATGGGAAGTGGTGAGGGGGCTCTGTGTATAAAGGTGGTCTGAGGAATGAGCAGAACTGGTTGGACTTTTTTCTGCTGGAAAAGGACTTTGTTAGTTTGTTTCGCTTTCGATGTAGTTTTCTAAGCAGCTGAAGGTGGGAAAAATGGAGGAGATAAACACTAGTCAAGAGGGATGAGAGTAAAAATATCACTTTTACTTGAATTTGAAGGTATTTTGTGAAAAAACTGTTTTTTTTCCCCTTTTAATTAGCCGTGCGTACTGATTGAAAGTTAAACCTGGGAAAATACAAGCCAAGAACAACTTGCTTTTTCTGGTCCTGCCAGAACTGTATCATCTTCTATTATTGTTTCAAGTTATATGTAAGCAAACCAACAAAAAATGGGTCTGAAATTCGAAAAAAGTAGGGTTAAATAAGAGGTTTTCATGTGATCTTTGTGAGTTACTGTAGATTATCAAATGCAGGTTCTGGTCAGAGATGCACATTTATCAAACTAAGATCTTTGTGATCTTCAGGTGAGGAAATGCTGTATGCTTCCATTGTATGTGCTGTAAATAACCCTTCTTAAGTTGCATACACATCAAAATATCAAATGTCCTCAAATGAAAGTGGGAGTGTATCGGTTTTAAGGAAAGAAACCAGTAAGAGCAAAAAATGTCCAAATTTCATATCCTTCAATATATACTTTATCTGAAACTTCGCAAGAAAGCATACGGAACTTTTCACAAGAGAAAATTACAGAACGGTGTTTCAGGGCGAGCCAGATAAGAACAGGACTTTCAAAGTAAAGAATATCTTCTAATCAAACCACACAAAAATAAACAATTCTCTTGTGTTTCAAGGCCCAATTTTACATTTCAGTGACCAGCAAAGCAGAGTAACAAAACAAACAGATACTTGATGAAAATCTTGCAAATACAAGCAGAAAGTTTAATTCCAATAAGCATATCACAGAACTATACCAAAAAGGTTCTTGCAACATTCACAAAACATTTTCTAACATCAAATCACCAACAGCCTAAATAACCAGAACCAGAAAAAAATTGGAGAACTAATCCAAACTCTTTAGATTAACACAGAAGTACGGTGAAACTCAGATTAAACACAAATCGGGTTTGGAGTTTCACATTGTGCAGTCACAATTGTTACAAATTGTACATCCTTTCTATGATCACTTTATGCACCATCAAATCATCATCCCCACCATCTCAAAAATAGAACACTGGCAAAAAAGCGATCAGTCGAACCATCCAAAAAACCGAGAAAACACGAAAATATAGAGATGGGGAGAAAAAAAAAGTCTAAAAGAAAAAAAAATGGAAAAAAGAAAAGCAATCATCAGCCCCATTCACTTAAATCACGGTATATCTATCAGGCAAATGATGGGTTACTTCATTCCGCCAATGAGGCACTGTCGGCATTAACCTACCTCGGCCTTCCGGTGGATCCACCACCCAACCCATAGCCGCCGGAATTCCCTTTTCCGGCAACACCACCACCACCGATATGCTGAAACCCACCGGAACCACCACTGCCGCCGCCACTGCCGCCAGCACTGTACATCTGTCCACCGTGATGATAGCCCATCACCGCCCCACCATATATACCGCCGCTGTTATACCCACTGGAATTCACGGCGGAGCCGCTGCTGCCGCCGGCGCCGGCGCCACCCTCCTTGCCGCCCACCAAAGAGCTCTTTTCACCTTCCATCTCCCTGTACTTGGCTAAATAAACCTTGAGGGGCTCCACGTATTCCTCAAACCCTAGGGTGGTCATGGCCCAGAGCAAGTCGTCCCCGTTGATCGTCTTCCTCTTCTCCCTCTGGCACTTGTCGGAGGCCTCGCCGGTGACGAAGCTGATGAACTCGGAGACGCATTCTTGGACGGTTTCCTTGGCGTCTTTGGAGATCTTGGCGTTTGCCGGCAGGGCCTTCTTCATGATCCGGCTGACGTTCGCGATTGGAAGGAACCTGTCCTGTTCACGGCTGCTGGCGTTGCTGTTGCTGTGACCGCCGGAATCGTTGTCGGAATCGGCCATCGTCTTCTTTTTCTTCAAAGAATGGTTTTTTACCTCAAAAATTGCAGATAAAGACTCAAATAAATCTCTTGGGGCAGTCAATCTACAACCATCGACTGAATCTTTACAGAAAAATCTCTTCTTTATTTCGGACTGAAAAATGGGAATTGAAGAAAAAATTGGTGATGGGGTCTCGGCGAAAAGATTTTTGTCATAGAGTGATTTGATTTTCTTTTTATTTTTTCTTTTTAATTTGGTTGTTTTGGGATGGGTGCCGACCGGCGGGAAATTGGGACTGAGCTCCGGGAAGATTAGTTGAAGAGAGCGTGGTGTGGTGTTGTGTGGCAGAGCAAAGGGTAAAGCGATTGGACGAGGGCTCTGATATTTTACTTCCACCTGCCACGTGGTCACAGACAGTCCGCTTGTTTCTCGATAAGTGGGAACCACGTGTCGAAGTTTGTGACCGTTGATATTAAGTACTGTGGAGATCCGAGGGTTAGATATACGGAAACGTGGTGGTTGGTGTGATAGGTTAGCTATGTAGGGTTTTTTTTTAGTTTTTATATTTCTTTTCTTCTTTTTAATTAATTATTACCAAAAAAAAATATATTTATATATATGGAGGACGGTATTAAACTATTGAATATGTTTGAGTGCATGATTATACTTTTGACTTTTTAGGTAGATGTAGAATTTACTTTTCAGTTGGAAATCCATGTGTAGAAGTTTGAGATAGCAATATAGAGATATATGTTCTGGAAACTACTAGTATTTTTTAGTCCAATATTCATATGTTTAAAAATTATGATAGGCATAAATAAAAAACAATACATTGGATTATGTTGATAGTCCAGATAATACATCAAAATCATCATAGTCCAAAATATTCTTTTGTTTAGCTATATACTCCAGATAATACATCAAAATTATCATAGTCCAAAATATTCATATGTTTAGCTATATCATGGGCATATTAGCATATATAAAAAGATACACACTTGATTCTTCAGCTGAAATTTATCATATATAAGAAGATTATTTATTTATAAAAATAGTAATAAATATGCATACAATTGAACATTAAAACGCACATCACAGGTTACCAGATTTAGGTGCAGCATCGTACTACGTAGGATTAAATAAGCACGCCACCATTGTATGGCGTCTCTACAGTCTACATACAATGGTCAACTGGCCAAATTCAACTGAATTTGTTCAATTTCCTTTTCAACTTCTTAAAATTCAATTGTACGGCCTGCCTAATTTTGCCTTTTGATAGTCAACTGGACAAGACTAGGAACCAACTTTTTTTTTTTTTTTTNTTTCCAAATACACGATTTCGCATGCATTTACGCAAAAAATAAAACCCAGCCCACAATTTCACCAGCAAGAGGCTGAAATGCAAGTTTTGCAAAGACAAACATCATTTCACAAAGCACAACAGAATCCAACATACCTCACTGTGGTCACTCGGCGAACAAAAACTCCACAATTTCTCACATAAAGTACTAAAAGTTCCACGAACTCATGCAACTATCAACTTATAAACAATCTCCAGCTCACCAGAAAAAAAGGCACCAATAAACAAAGACTAACACCAAAAACAACGACCACTTATTCGTCATTATCACCCACCACATTCACCATTATCGACATTTAACCACCGCCACCTGATCCATATTTCTTACCAAAAACGAGAACCTGCAATTTATCATATCCAGCCAGCACACCAGCACCTGCAACAGCCCTCAATATATTGGCCCCAGCACCTTTAAAGAGCGATTTGGTCCCTTCTTTCTTGACAATCTGGGAAAATGCATCAATCGAGCTCTTGTATTTGACCGCCTCACCTGATGTCATCATCATCCTTCTACGCACAGTATCGATTGGGTAAGACGCCAGGCCAGCACCAATGGTGATACCCCACCCCAGCAAGAAACTAGCTAGAAAACTATCCTGAAAGTATCAATAACAAGAGAGGTGCATGAATAACCCGAGACATTTAATAAAAGATTTTATTTTCTTTATAGTAGTGTTTTGCGAATTAGCTTACAGCTTAAAATAAAAGCATAAGTTTACTGCTGGTAGCTTTGGTTCTCAACTAGCTTTTCATTTATATTTACCAAACAGACCCTTAATTCCATGCAATGCAATTAAGCTAAATAGTTGTGGTAGCAGCACATATTGGGAAAGATATACCGATGAATTTATCAAAATACTCTACCCATCAATAACAACATAACACTCGAATATCTAACATAAAGTTAGATGACGTGAACAGTAAACCTATAGTATATATACCAGTATAAATCAAGTTTCATTAGTATACATACCTGCAATGTATCAGTTAGAACAACCGGCTTCAGTGAGTCGTACATTCCAAAATAGAGCCCACGATAAACTATAATCCCAACACAAGAAATGTTAAACCCGCGATAAAGTCCAACGAGACCATCGGATTTAACCGTTTTCCTGTAAACGTCAATCAAGCCATTGAACTGTCTCTCTCCACCCTTTTTTGCTGCCTTAGCATCATTCGCCAAACGTGTTCGGGCGTAATCAAGTGAATAAACGAACAGGAGAGATGAGGCACCAGCAGCACCACCAGATGCCAAGTTCCCGGCAAACCATTTCCAGTATCCATCCTTGTCCTTCTTGAAGTTAAACAGTCTCTTGAAGTAATCTTTGAATGCAAAGTTGAGGGCCTGCAGGCACACACAATCAGAGCCATCAGTAACTCAGTTGATCACTCGATCATCAGAAAATAGATTGTACTAAACTTGCCATTATTGATCAGTTATAAAGCGCAAGGGTTACAATAAGCAGATCGAAATTCAAACAATAAAACTTATTACTACGAAACTGTAGATCATCAACCTGAGTAGGAAAGTATCTGATAACGTTGGCAGTGTTGCCTCTCCAAAGGGAAAGAATACCTTCATCCTTAATGGTTCTAGCAAAACAGTCTGAAATTCCCTTGTAAGGTTCAGACAGCCGACCAGCTCTGATCATCTCATCCTGATTTTGAATTAAAAGTTTTACTCTCTCAATTGGGGCGGCTGCAGTCTTGGATACGGCAGCAGAAACACCTCCCATGAGGAAATCCACCATAAATCCAGATAACCCTTTTTCATCCTCGGCTGGAGCCTGTATAAGGAAAGATGAGAATTGTGGAACAGTTTCCAGGCCAGTTCTTCGGAAGGATGGTGAGGAGAGACTATGAAGTCCTCCATTAACATATGCAACACTCAAATGGTGCAAACCAGTGTTTCTGGAGTAGGCTTGAGGAGAAAAAGGGGAAACTAAATATGATTGTCTGTGTAGCTTCTGGAATACAGATGGATGTCGCAAGCCATCCTCCATGTTTGTGGCCAATACGGTGGGCCTGAAACAACAAATAATTTTGAAAACATAAAATAGCCAGGACAGAAATAACATAGCACATTTCAATGATATAGAACCTTAAAAGTTACCCATCGTGACAACAGCGTGGATTTTCAAGTTCATCACAACTCCTAAAGAAAGAAAATGTGAAAAATACCAGATAAAAAAGGCAGGATAAGACTCGATATCTGTAAAGGATCCCAGAGAACCCTCTTCTCTCCATGAGAAATCAAGGTTCCCATCCCTTCTAAGTACATACAAGTATAAGGAGAGTCACTGGGAGGAAGGAAGAAAACATGAGAGCAATTGTGTATTTGTGTTTACTAAATTCCACTGGAGCAGAACCAAAAAATGAAAATTAACAAAGATACGCGCTTAAATCATTATATGCTGCCGTATTTCAAGTGATAATAGTTACTGGAAAGTGGAGGAACTCTTCATTACCAAACTTTGAACTCCACAAAGCACACTTACACTTATACAAAAGAAAAAATAAAAACGAAAAAAGCAAATGGAATTTATGCCCAGTTCAAAATCTAACTGAAACTGTATTCGTTTATAAGGTAAAAACTATGCCTTGACATTCTTATAACAAGCCACCCAGAGCAGGCCCACACACTTGGTTGATAATCCAAAATTCATTTCTCATCTCCTTCACTAATTATAATATCCTGAACAAAATAAAACTAAAATAGGCAGATATAACAGTGTTACTTCATTTTAAAGAACAGAGATGAAGTTTTCAACACTATCAAGTCTCACTCACTTGACAATCCAGTAATAGGCTCACAAAAAATAGCAAGAATGCATTTCCAATTGTCCACCTTAGCTACCTACCAAAGCCTATTAAATCAAAACACTATATTTCCCCATAAGCATAATCGACACCGTACCCATGACAACTCTACTCAAACAATAAAAACATTTCCAACCACAAAACATGAAAGGTAAAGAGATTATCCAACAGCTAACCAAACATGTTCCCGAAATAACAAAGGATGGGACAAAAGCATCAAGCTATGAACAATAATCGACAGGCACAACAGCACGAAGCAGGTGAAAATGAAAATTCATCTGAAAATCGAGACGAATTCTGAAACCTGCAAATGGTAAACATCAAAGACGAGGTACCTGTCAGCAGTTCCGAGAAAGAAAAATCAAGCGTCTGATTCTAGAATCAGAAATCTGGAAGACGATCAAGAAAAGTTTGACTGGGATTTCTTAAAAAGAGTGCGTCTATGCGGGCTAGGGTTTTAACTTTTTCTGCAGTTACTGATCTCGCCCTGTGATTTCTCCAAATCCCTTGTTTGCCATTGGTCATTTCTTTTTTTGGGGGCCATTGGTCATGGTTAATGGTTGGCGAGGCGTCTGCGTATTTTTCACAGCTACATTTTCACAATTGTTTCTTCTAGTTATTTATTTATGCCAATTTTTTTTTATTTTTTTTTCTGATAAATGTNNNATAGAATAGATTTCTTAAAGGATCCGAAACATAAAACAAAAATGATGGGTATCTTTTTTAAGAAATATGTCAAACCACCAATAATTTTTTTAATGATGGTTGTTGCATACATTTCCATAGCTTATCTTTTTTCATAAACTTTATAATCAACATCTTTGGATAGCGTTATTTATATATTATCATGTTATAAATATAGATTACAACGTTAGGTATCTCAAATGGTTTTGGTATAATCTCCTTATTCATCACTCTTGTAAGTGTACCGAAAAGTCAACAAAAATATAAACACAATAAAAAAATCAAGGGGCTACCTAATAATAGACCCATAGTAGCACCATCTTACAGAATAATCCAAACACAAGTGAAATAGTATAAAACAAATCAACAATAACTGTATCCATCAACATATTTCAAACTCCTACAACACCACAATTCAAATTCCTTAAACCAATCTCCACCTACCAGAAGAGGCTCTGATTTTTATTTTTTTTTTCCAAAGGCTAACTGGCTAAGGCTTTGATTTGCTCAACAAATTTACCAAATTTGGCAACGCTTACCAAATTTAAAAAAATTTATAATGTCAAGGTATCAAGTACTCCAGTAAATCCAGTTTGGCACTGGCAAATCCTGTACACTACACAAAGTAACAGAAAAGTACATGAGCTCCAGGAATTGTAGTCCAGTCCCTATTTGATTTTCATGCAATAAGTTAATTATAATATGGTATAGAAAGGAAAGAGATTAGGGTTCATAGTATATACCTAGTGTATCTAGTGAGTTTTAATCAGTCACAAAATGAATACACTACGATTATAGGCTTCATCATCTAATTTTACTCAAAACTTCAGTAGCTTCTTTTCAATTTTATGTTTCATATTTTCAATATATACCTGCTAAATTTTCTTGAGTCTTAATCAATAACAAATTATAAATATTAAATACTATACTCACAAGCTTCAATATCTTGCGTCAAAAGTTCAGTAGCTTATTTGCAATATTGTATGCGTCTTTTGTAGATATACTAACTTATAAAACCACAACAAAAAAAGGTACCATCTCAAATGAAGAGATCCATCTCAATCCCATATANGCTAGTATCTCACAGAAAACCTAGAACAATGCATATACTATTCATATATTTTTTCACAAAATCAAGAAAAGGTTCCATTTTTATTAATCTCAACAATACATTTTATTAGTTACGGAATTGCAATCACCAGCATATTATATTCCTTCATCTTAATGTGATTTTACATTTTAGTATGACCTACACTCTAGTAAGTAGTAGCATCTAAACATTTGTGTTTATAATTTTCAATTGGAAAATTATGAAAGACATGAAAGGCTTACCACGAAAAAAGAAATTTGTGCAGCATCAGAAACATACAGTAAATGCAAAAAACTGAGGAGTGACACTTATGTCTTAAGCTCTACACATGGATGTTTTCTGCTTCACAAGTACTTGCTTGAGCTTCTTGATAAGCTTTAGGTCTGAGCACATATATTCCTGGAAAGTGTCCCTCAAAGATTTCAACATTTTCATGTGATTTTCAGCTGGATCAAAGTTCAGTAAACTTTCAAACAAGTTTTTCCAAAGATTGACATTCCAGTATCTGAAATATGAGAAAGCATGAAGAAAATGATTAGGATTCTCAATTACAGTATCTATGTATAGGCTTAATAAGAATTGGTCCACAACTCCACTACTTAGTTTTCTGGTAAAAGAAGCTTAGTAAGAACAAACCGCTTATAACGTGATTTGGGCTGGTAAAAGAAGCTTCCATCAGGAGATGCTGTTTTCTCAATCTCCATGTAAGAATTATGAAGCATCATATGAACTATGACACAAAGACCATATGTGTCCACCTAATATCCAAGTTAAAACACGCATACAAAACAAATGAATAAATAAACTAGAATCATATGCAAAAAAAAATAAAAAAAAAAAATAGCAAGATTACAATATAACCTGAAATGCCCAAGGTTTTTTTTCTTGCATCTCAATGCAACGGAAGCCAGAAGTTCTACAGTCCCCCATGAATTTAGTATCCTTTGGAAATAGATTCAGATCGATTCCTCTTCCCCAGTCAACAAGGCATAGGCCCTGAATCAAAGATTAGAACAAAGACATGATTATGTGGCAATACAGACTCAATATACTTAATCACGAAAGATAGAGAAAAATTACCTGATCACGCCAAGTTCCATTTCGAAGGCGTAACTCATCTACATCTTCTATTGGATCATCCCTGTAATTGTATATGATGATAGTCAATGTGCTAGGCTGAACACTAAAGAGCAGGAAGACTGAGGCCTGTTAAATACTGAAACAACTAAAGACTTCGGGTTGGTCTGTTTACGGACATGTAATCAACCTCAGAAATGAACCTTGAGGGACACAAGTAATGAAAAATTGACACTGGTTCAGAGTTTTCAAGAAATGATTTTGACAATGAGCTCATTAATGTTATGTTTAAGTAGCTTGCATTATAAAAGCCATGCAACTTGTTTGCAAGGACAATAAAAGGAGTCTTGCTGCTCTTTATAAAATATGTCTGTCTCCATGACTTTAACATAAGGATTGGGGAGGTGTGAGGAGAGGGAGTGGATTTTATAAGTATACACGTTGTTTTGCGCACAAAAAGGGGTATTTGGAAGGACAGCATGAATTCTTCTTAAATCAAGAGGATACTAATGTTCTTAAATAACTACAGCTAAAACCTTGTGAACAACTAGTATCCTGAGGAAAGATTGATTCCGGAAGACAATCAGAAAAACCGTTCAATTGTTTATTGTAGATTTATTCTTCGACATTAATACGGATTAAATAATTGGTAAAGGTTTGGAACTGAGAAAAAAAATGGTCAGAAATTCTGAAACAAAAATGTTTTAACTGATTAAGCAAAGAACATAATTCGAACAAACACGGAACACCCTCCCCCAGGTTTAGGAATTAGCTTTCTTGTCAACCTAATAGAGGTTCTAGTCGATTCAAGAACATTAAATACCTGGAATACCGTATGAGCAAATTGTCAGGCTTAAAATCACCGTGGACGATCCCAACATCATGCAGAGTTTCAAGAATTTGAAGCAATTCTTTGGTGTAATAAATACATAGCACCTCTTCCATGGACCCACCAGTAACCACATTCGAGTTAATGGCATCCTACACAAGTTAACATCAAGTTATTGCAGAGGATGAATTTTTTAATTTAATAACTAATGAAATAATTACATGCCAACCTGAAGTGTCCCATTAGCTATATAATCAGACACGAGCACACTGTAGTCAGAGTAGAGGTGTAATCTGTGAGCAAACCCAAAACTCTTCCTCTGAAAAATGCAACTATAAATGAGCAAGAGCTTTATGACCTAAAATAAATCAGTACTATTGTTGAAACATCAACATACTTCTTTTTCTGGAATCCTCAAGTCAAGCTGACGATACATGTAAAATTCCCAAGGAAAGGGTGGCTTTTGAATCTGTCCGAGATTGGAAGGCTCAAGAATCAATTCACAACGTGTCTTTAATACAGAAGTCCAACCAAGAAGGTTATAAGGACAAAAAATAATTACCTTAAGGGCAACAATTTCATCAGGATTGCTGTTCAGATACGCTTTAAACACCTGAGCAAATCCACCCTGACCTGCACACCCTTTGATCTGGTACTTCTCTCCACCTTGAAAAATAAAAAACAGACTCAAGTAAACAATGAAATGATTATGTCGAGAGGGGAACCTTCTTTGTCGATTAAACTATTCAAAGTGAACATGCATGGTAGTTCTTCAATTTCATATTCCTTAATTACAATTTTTCTAATGCTATTAGTCGATAGTCAATATAAACTGCATAATCTGTGCTTTTTGCTATTTCAGATGTTAAACTGGTTAGCCTTCTTCCGATCTCACCCACAACATGTGCTTCTAAAAAAATTATCAAATTATTAACATTTGACCCAAAAGCTATTTTCTTACATGGAACTTATGCCATCATTCACTACATCCTTGCAGTAGAAAAGGCAAGCCTTCTCAGAACTGGGATAACTTGCATATAAATATAGCACCATAACAATGACAAACATTTTCATATAACCAGATGAATTTTTGAACATCAACTATGCATTTTTCTCTTTTATATTCTTTTGCAATTTTTATGCTCTTTAGCTAATACTATGAAAGAAAGAAGTAAATGTTTTTCTACAGTAGATTCCCTAAAAGTGACATAAGAACCTCATTTGTGTCTATTTTTTAACAAGGGCCAGTTTACATGTTATCAATATTATCAAATTGCTGTAATGCTACCTCATAATGGATATGAACAGTCAGACCAAAGAGAATAGTACCACTCTTCGCCTTTTCACTTCTAATTAAGAGAGTACACCCTTTAACTTTTTAATCCTGTAGCTTTGCCCCTTCCAAATTTTATAAACATCAACTAAAATTTATCTACCCTAAATATTGCACCAAATTTTCCAAATATGCCGGATCAACTGATGACTGGTAGACATCAAACGAGGACTGCAATAGATGCAACTGTAAGTGTGAAAGATCATGCAGTTAAGTTACCTATGTCAACAGTTTTATTTCTAGCTGATTTCAGCAAAGTGGATAATGACACTTTTCCTGGATATGATCTGTTACTTGAATAGTATCCCTGCAAATATATGCATAACTTTCATACGTTAGTCATCAAGCAAAAATTTATGCATTGATTTTAATCTATCTAACACCGAACAATCAAGATTACACACCTCATACTGTACAACTTGAGAATTCATCCTCTGCAATAGATTTTTTAGAGTTGCAACAGACCATGGATTAACAAAATTTTCACCACCATCTCCAGAGACGCCAATTTTTATCTGTAAAAGAAATATGAAAGAAACTAACAAAGGAAATAATGAAAGATTATGGACAAGAAATGATGTTCCACTTTTTCCTACTTTCACCGTATCTTAAGGGAGTTACATCTATAAATTTCAGCATTACCTTTTGAAATGAACCACTGATTACTCTCTCAGACATTCTCTCAAGAAACAGCACCTGGGCTTTTTTCAGTCTCCCCAGAGGCTCAGCATTTCTGGAAGCGAGAAAACGTTTTTTCCGTGAGAAGAATGGAGAATTTGTTCAACTAATATATGCAGAAATATCAATATTAGGACATCTGCTCAGAACCTTGAGATCCCAAGTTGATATATCATACAGGCGTCAATGAACCTGCCTTTTGCTTCCAGAAACAAAGCAAACGATTCGTAAAGCAGAGCTTTGTTTGTACAGATCCTGTGCTCCTCCATTTCTTTAAACACCCTTTCATAATCTGAACTACCATCCATCTATCAATTATACAGAAAGGCGTAAATTTTCTGAGAAAATTACATATTTAGTCAAAACATCAAAATGTAAAGTGCTAGTTAACTGCATCCCATAATTGTAAAGCTTTAAAAACATCATTGAATAAGTGACAAGGTAAAACAGTAACTTCATCTAGTTGTAGTTAAAAACATAATAAGAAAACAAAGACTATGAACATGAAATCGATAAACACAGCCCACCCTGAATCAAAACAAAACGCAGGCAAAAATTATAATAAAGTTCATACGATGAATTTCAACATATTCTAGAAGGTACAGGAGAGGAAATTACATAGAGGAACCAAATCTTGAGAAATCTGATGTCATTTCGATACTGCGGATCCGACTTGAAGGTGTGGATACAATTCGCTACAAGCACGTCGAAATCTAGAAAATTGCTGAGCTGGGTTGAATTCTGATTCTGCAAAGCTTTGTGGATGGACCTTGAATTTGTAAGAATTCGAAATGGTTGAGAAAAAATGAGAAACTTCAGTCGAACAAATTTTGTGAAAAATAAGCAGGTATGAAAAATTAATTGAGTGGGAATGATACCCAAGCCAAGGTAAGAGAGGATCTTCGTTGACGGTGGAGGAGATACTGAAGATTTCATCGGAATTTCTCGAGACGACGGCCATCGCTGTTCGTGGAAGCCTGGAAGGACGAAGCGCAAAACAGTGGGTTGATTTGTTTTTTGAAATCTGAAGGCAGGCGGGAGTTTACTATACTTGTCCATTTTATTTTATTTTTTAATTTTCTTTTCAATTCTTTTTTTCTTTCATCTTCAATTGTGGATAAGAAATATTTTGCATTTTGCTTAATGTGCATAAGAAAATAGTATAATCAAATGTTAATCTTAATTCATTTTGAAAAATTAAGGAAGAGATAATTATGCTGTTTTGTCATTATTAATTACTACTAATTACTAGTAAATAGGACAGTAATAAAATATATTGACAGTCACACAAAGTAGAAATTTTTATTTTTATTTTTATAAGAAAGAAATAGATGCAATATACATGAATTTGCAAATTATTACGTATGTAACAATAGCTCACATACATGTATTTATGTATACATATGAGTTTTCTACCAATAAATTCTCAAACATTTTTCCAATTTCCCAGTCAATCCCTAGATTTTTATTTTCCCACGACACTCCTCAATTATAATAATTTTTTCCACTTTAACTCCCTACCAATAAAAAAAATACATAAATCAATTAAAAATGCCACATCAACCCCCACTACTATATTTTTTAATATTTTATTTTTTTTCCATTCTCTTTCATTCCACACAATTTTTTATTATTATTATTTTTTTTTCTCATATTCCACTCTTCTCTCTTTTTTTAAGTGTTTTTTTTTTTGCAGGTTCTCCGGCGACAAGAATAATTCCAGCGAACGTCTGGCGGGAAGAATTTCGGCGACAGACAATCGAGAAGAACTCCAACGAAAGACGGGACGAACTCCAACTAAAGATGGGTGGTCTTCTCTAGTGAATTTTGATTTTTTCGGCAAGTCCTAACTCGCCGTTTTCTGGCGAAAAAGGTGGTCGATCTATGTGTATTTAATGTGGAGTCGTATTTTACTCATAATTATTTCCCTACAATCTTGTTTTTCGTATTATGTTAAGAAATCAATTTTGAATATTAATGTTCTTCATATTCACTCTAAAAACAAAGAAGGTAGCCATATCTCTTTATTGTTGTTCATATCTATCATATATGTTAGATTTTGTTTTTTTCTCGTGAATGATCATTATACAGCTTATGCATTATGGTACCTCTATTTGAGTAGTATAGTATCTTTGTCATCAATATTTGATACTAGTTTGTGCTGGAAACTTTGATGTTTCATTTCATCCAACTCATTAAAAATTTTATATTATTACTATAGAGTTGTTCCTACAATAATGAATTATTTGTTTTCTCTATACACTCTGAGTGAAAACAAGCTCGGATTTGTCAATGGAAAGATTCTAGCTCCGATTGAGGATGATGATGATTTCAATAGCTAGAAGAAGGTCGATTATATAGTAACCTCTTAGATTTTAAATTATATATCGTGTGCAGCCCTAGTTTCAAACCGGTTCGTCAGGCCAATTCGGCACGTGATCATGATGAATTGAGTCCATTTATATATCATGTAATTAAATATAATTCGACCTAAAGCTCTAAAGATTTGATTGGATATAAATTCAATAAAAAAAAATAATCAAAACTCAACTTTAACTCAACTTCAATATCATCAATATTGTCAATATAATTAAATAATATCAACTAATCATTCTTACACATCACATCTTTAATTCACTATTCATCTACTCACATAATTTTGACTAATCATCACTTCACATCATATTTCCCCTATTTTTACATTAAATTAATTTTAATTATTTTATTTTAAATTAATCGTACCACTTTTTTAAAAATTAATTATAATTAACAAAAAAAAAACCAATTAAAAATCAATCAGCAAATCCATATCCAATCGCATCCTTATCATTCGGACCCAACTAATCCGAGTCACCAGAACCAGAATTTGGCAATACGCTTTTGGACAATGCTTAAATTGTTCTGTCGAGCGACGAGCGGTACTACACATCACTCACTGGACCCATGCATTTTGTGAAGACTCAAATATAATAGCAACACCATCACAAAGTACAACTGAAAACCTTGAAAAATTAATTTCGTTGGATTTTCATAATTTGTATGGTCGCTCTTGGTACCTTACTTTACTTTAAAAAGGACACAAACATGCGGTTTTCACCGTACCACGTTTCGCTCTCTGATTGGCTAACCCATCAGAACTCAAGAAAGGAAATCTGAAATGCTTCGTGACGGACCAATCAGAGAAGTACAACGAGCCATTGGTGTAGGTCTTGTTATTTATGGGTGGTGCAACCTAACATTTCCTTCACTGTAAGGGGCCACCACGCTCACGGGAATAACCTATGTGAATTTCATTTTTTTTTAAAAAAAAAAAATTCTTTTCTTTATTTTTATTTTTTTCTCTCTATTTTTCGATATGCCCATGATTTTTTTATTTTTTATTTTTGGCACCACAGTCGTGTTACATTACATGCTATGGGACTTCTAATTAGAGAAAGTAGTATGATTGGTGCTCTATTTTAGTCTACGTGCACAAATATTATTGCGTTACATTGGCTTATAATTAAAGTTTGTTACGTTTCACATTATATTAATATATTAACCGTAACTAACGTAAAATGCTAGCGTGACGTCATATATAAGATTTTGCAGTATTTTGTGTTTCCTTTTTTAATTATTAATTAAAAATTAAATTTCAACCGAAAATATATAATAAATGGTCCACTAATTTTTCATATAATTAACTTTAATTCATTATGCTGACATTTTTATCACACATGGTCTTATTTTAATCACCAAGATCTTATGTGACATGATAATGATCTAATCTAATGAGTGATCGATGTGATAAATTAATAAACAATTTTTATATCATTCGTCTTCCACTGAAGCCATTGAGAGTGTACTTTAATGTGTCATTTTATAGTTTATGTGTGGTTGAGAGTTAAGGCAAGAATATGAGTGTGCTGTTCGATATTACTCCTTAAAATTTTTTATTTGTTATCTGTATTAGTGTTTAAATGAAAAAGAAAATACTTTTATTTATCATATCATATCGAGTATTCACCATGCCATGCTAGTTCATTATCATGCCACATAAGATTTGACGNAGCAATTGTGATCAAAATACTATTAAAATGGATTAGGTTTAATGTCTTCATAAGTTAGTAGATCATTTCTATAAGTTTTAGTTTTCATTATTTAGCAATATTAGGAGAAAATAATAATAAAATATTGCATAATCTTGCAATTCATCATCTTGTACCATTTGTGATTAGAATGCCAAAGTAATGAGTCAAATTTAGTGATAAGAGAATATAACACATAACTAAAAACTAGAAAGACCATTTTTTCACAATAATAAGATGCTGTGCAAAATTTCCAGCAATGCAGATAACTTTTTTTTTTGTTTGTTTGTATGCGAATAAGTAACATAAATTGTGATAAAAGGACCCCAGTCAAAATTTTTGTTTATTACGATCCTATTGTTAAAATTAACAAGCAAAAAGATTTTCTTCACTAGCAAGTCGTAGAAAAAAGTGGAGATAAAAGTATGATGGTGACAATTTATTTGGCAAAGAATGAAGGAATGAGTAAACAAATACCCGTTTATTGAGTTTTGGGCATTGAGTGACCTCATCGCAATTGAATTGGGATGGTAAAAGTGACCTCAATATCATGTGTTAATTTGTTTTATTGTAGTTTTTGCTTTTTTTTCTTGAACATTGTGGCCTCGATGGTCCTTTACGGGATCTCATGTGCAAAGACTTGTTTGCTCGGGGTTATTTGTAACCCGTTAGTTATGCGATTGTACATTATGAGTTTTATGTTATAATATTTGATGTTTGGCTAAAAAAAAAAGAGTCCAAAATAATATAATTGATTGGTCATATATGTCTATCGGACATGATAAAGAAGAGGTAAGAGTATCTTCATTAAAATTATTTTCCTTAAATCAAATTCATTTAATTTGTGCTTAGATTCGAGAAACAAAAATTATAAGATTTTGAAGAAGACCAATTTACTAAAGAAATGTTCGCAAAGATTTCGCATATATAATGTGCTTTTTGCAAGCACCCACATGATGTGATGCAAGTGACTTCTCCTAATAGATCCAAACGCTTTTTTTGTAAAGAACACCCCTTTTATTTATTCCATAAGAACTATATAGATGGAGTGACACCAAGATCGAACAAGCATACTTTTAGATTTGTTTGGATGACGAATATAAGTCCCTCCTCAATCAGATTATGGTAATATTTAGGACTAGGGAAAAAAATAAAATAACAGTTGAATAAAAAATTATTAAGAAGTCATTGATCTTATTGACACTTTAGATTAGCTAACAATGTTTGAAGTGTTTCATAAATAATTAGTTGTTTGATATGTAAAAATAATTAAAATTGTAATTCTCTATTTTCTCTATTTAAAAAAACTTGTGGACTTGTTTGGATGCTAGCGGACTAAATTTCATTTAGAGGACTGGCTAACTTGCTTGTTTGCTAAAGAGCATGATTAACATTTTAATTTCTAAACACTAGCTAATTCTTAGAAAAAGAAAAAAAAATCAATATATGATCGTTTTGAGAAGAGATAATTCATGTTAATATAACTTTTTTAAAATAGTTATACCAACGGTTATTTACCTAATAGTTTTTTTTTTTTAACAAATTGTTAACACAGTCCGCTAGTCGAATCAGCTATTTTAATCCGCTATCAGTTGCCCATTGATACAATCAATTATTCACCTATAGGCAAACCACAAGGCCTATATATTGGGCTTTTTTAAATTAGTTTTTTTTACTGAAAAGTTATTTCAATCTACTGCTTAACATGGCTGAGCAGGAGACTCTGAGAATTTCGAACCGTTCAAAGAACCGAACAAAAATTATTTCGAGCACAAAAATAATCGTTGACCGTTTAACTTTTTTCGAACCGAATCGAAAAAAAATTGATAGGGTTCTGGAGATTTTAGTATTTTAAAAATATCAAATTACATATAGTAATAACAATTAAACTTCACTTAAATTTTATACTTAATAATACTTGATCTACATTTTTTTTTCTGTTTTAAAAAAAATTTTTTATAAAAAGCATATCAAAATTTCATTATAAATTTATAACTAGTTAGTCACGCAAAACAAAAAAATAAAAATAATAATTATAAATTCCATGAGCTCCAAACTGAACCGAGCTGTTGGATAATCTCGAATACCGAACTGATCCGAAAAATAAAAATCTTCGAACATAATCATCTCAATATTTGATCTGATATATTCCAGAGATTGAGTTTTAGTAATTTCGAATTTCAATACAATTTTATAAATATCTTAATCTCCGAACCGTACTGACAATGGCGACACATGGTCACCCCTACTATTTACCAAACAAAAAAATTAGAGGTTTTAACTGTCAAATATTTAATTTACACACTCAAATCTATAATTTGCCCCTGTAACGGTAATTACCGTAGCTATAATTACCATAGCTATAGAAATATCTTTTGCCCTAGTCAAAAAATGCTGAAATGCTCTAGGACTACTTTCTTCAACGATATTAATTCCACACCTTAGTGTGAAATGAACCATCAATGGAATATTAGAGAAAAACATGACATTGATAATTAAAGACATTATAATAACTAGCTAGCTAGGTTAAAATATCTGATCATGATCATGAGATAGATAATCTCTTCTTACGTCACTATCATGGATGTCATCTCCTCTAATCACTCGCTTTGTAGCTTCCCCACATACACATGAACTCAGATACCTTACTCTTGATATTCCTCATCCCCACGTATTATACGGCACATAGCACGTAAATACAAAAACGAGCAAACCAACAAAGAAAATCAAATTAAAATATAAAAATAAAAGAAAATTAAAATCATAAAGGACCCAAATCAATGGAGATCGATTGTGGTCCTCAAACATCCCTCTCCACCTTTCCTCTCAAAATTCTCTCTCTCTCTCTCTTTTTCTCTCTTCACTTGATAAATTATTATTTTATTAATAATGGAGGCCAATATATATAAAAATGGCACCGAACACCGAAACCATAGGCCCATGAAAGAAAAAAGGACGATGAACAACAAGAACACGATTAGTGCCGGAGAACAAGAAGAAATCGAGCACGATATCATGGGGGCCGACGGAGGCGGGAGGAAGAGGGCGGCCGCCGCCGCCAAGAGGGGCGGCGGGAGCTCGATGAAGAACTGTCAGGTGGAGAGGTGCCACGTGGATCTGAGCGAAGCCAAGACCTACCACCGGCGGCACAGGGTTTGTGAGCACCACGCCAAGGCTCAGGCGGTGGTCGTCGCCGGAATCCGGCAGAGGTTCTGCCAGCAATGTAGCAGGTTCTTTTTTTTTTTGCGCGTGCCTCTTTTTTTTTTCGTTTTTTCTTATTTATTTTTATATAATATTTTCAACTTTTTTTTTGAAGTAACACATTTTATTTATGTTTGACGTGGACCTGGAATATTTTTTATTTTATTTTATTTTTTTCCCATGAACTTGATTACATCTTGCTTTCTGATATTTGGGTTTTTTTTGTTCGACTATGTGGCACATTGTATCGTGTCCCTTGTATTGGTTTGGTTTGACTTGTATTTTTGTGTAGTGGTTTATTTAATGAAAATGTAAATAGGCCAAATTAATTTGTTTAATTAATCATTTCTTTGAAAATTGAAGTAGGAAATAACCATGTTTTTTCACATATATTTTGGAAATTGTATTTAGGACACACAAACTGTAGTGCATAAATTGAATTTTTCATAGTTGAATTAACACACCTAATATTGGTGTGTTAAATTATATCTTTCCGGATTAAAAAATTATTTGCTAATAGTCAGGTCCATATTCTCCATTAATGTGACCAAGTCCAATTTAATTAAAAAAAGAAGCTTTATAATTAATTAAGCTATCATTTGAGGATTATATAAACATATGACGGTATCATGAGTATTGAGCTCATGAGTAACTAAATCATATTAGTTAAAAATTTAAAGGGTTTTACGGATATATAATCAGGTGAGGAAAATACATGCAAGAAAATCCTTTTGTTGCAAGTTTGAGGGATATATTATATGATTTTGACTAAAAATGATAAGCATCTCTATATTTTATAGTCCATTTTGACCATGTAAATGACAATTAGATTCTTGATTCCTCAATGACACCATAAATTAGAATTTTTTTTTTTAAAATTAGATTTAAATTATGTTCTGTTGAAAATCACGAGTAAAATACTTTGTACAACAAGGGGCCTAAATTCCGGGTCAATAATGTCGATCGGGTCTATGTCTATATGCCCTTATCGGCATAAATTCTGACTGTAGATTCTCTTTTCTAGTTGGGATTGGTCCAACAGGTACAATTTCTAAATTAACTTCACATGACTTGTCCACTATCATTTTCTTTTTGACATAGGCATATAGCTATTAAAATCGTGAGCTCGACTCGTTAACGTTCGAATTTGATTTTATTTGAAAACGAACTGAGTTCGAACTCATGTAAAGTTCAATTCATTAATGAGTCGGACTCAACTCAAATATTCGTTAAGACTCGAAAGTGATTTTTATTTTTTTTAATAATTTTCTGCACCTCAGCTCGTAAAGGCTCGAGTTTACCTCGTTAAAATTGATTGAACTGTGTTCTACGCGCGCTCTAAAATCGTGCTAGTAAATGGCGTTTTCAGTGTAAACTCTAAAATTATTGGAAAAAGCTATTTAATTTATTCATTTGAGGTGTGTATTTCCCTATAAACCCTAGGTAAATTGATATTTACTAGTACGAATTCCGTGCAATGCACGGGTAAGAGTTATTCATTAATATTTATTAATTAATCTTCATTAAATCATATTTATAAATTGAAAATATGATATCTATATATAATACAATTTATCTATATTGATTTATTGAAAATGTTATATAAAATTTCAATTGGGTAAAATTACATGAAAATGTTTATTTAAAATCAGCACAACCAGTGCGGTGCACATAGCGATGATAAATTACATTATATTCGTTTCAAAATAAGTATCATTTCAAAAATTTTATTCAAAAATTCAATTTGACTATAATGTGATTCCATAAAATAATTATTTTGGTAAACTTTATCATATATTTAAAAACTTATGCGAATAATAAGTATAAATATAAAACTTATATTGTTTCATTAATTAATATGAATTTATTTTTGTATGAACTATCTAACTCAAAAAATTTAAGTAGTTGAGTAACTTATTAAACTATTGATTATTACATTTTACATCCAAATTAATATTGACCCGTTAGTTATAAATAATTGTTTATTTAATTTTTAATTTTAAATATTTTTTTTTTCAATATATTATATACCAAATTTAAACCATGCAATTAATAAAGGTAATAGGTGCAAGTTTTTGTCAATATTTTACACACCAAATTTAAATTATACAACTAATAAAGGTAATAGCCGTAATATTTAACTAAAATAATTTCGTACATTAATTACATTGATTTTTTAATTTGAATTTCAAATGATTTGTCGCCACTTTTAAAAAATATTTAAAAAAGAACTTACTTATAAAGTTAAAATTGAAATTCTTTTGCGGGATTTTAGTTACTATTTCAGGTAAATACAAACTTTTATATATATATAAGAGAGAGAGAGAGAGAGAGAGAGAGAGAGAGAGAGAGAGAGAGAGAGAGAGAGAGAGAGAGAGAGAGAGAGAGAGAGAGAGAGAGAGAGAGAGAGAGAGAGAGAGAGAGAGAGAGAGAGAGAGAGAGAGAGAGAGAGAGAGAGAGAGAGAGAGAGAGAGAGAGAGAGAGAGAGAGAGAGAGAGAGAGAGAGAGAGAGAGAGAGAGAGAGAGAGAGAGAGAGAGAGAGAGAGAGAGAGAGAGAGAGAGAGAGAGAGAGAGAGAGAGAGAGAGAGAGAGAGAGAGAGAGAGAGAGAGAGAGTTAGTGATATTTCACATAATTGATATGATGTGATTATCTTCATACTAAAATGTGTGGAAAAAAAACTTGGTTCTTTGTGTTTGACCATTTATAATGTATTTTGGTATATTATAAAAATTGGGAAATAAAAAATATTCAAAATATTTCTTTTCAATAAAATATATTTTGTATTTTTTTTTTTTTACTTTTTCCATGTAACAAATATAGACTTTCAATTTTTAATCATGGTTGGAAATATATATGAACAAAATCATATGATAAAATAGTGAAGAACTCAACATCTCTTAAATTTAAACATACTCAACATCTTTTGGTAACTAAATGAATATATCCTGACCATATGAAACCAATATTTCCATATAAAACCAAAATTAAACATTTTTGTTCGTCTAATTTCTCGTGTACCTACAACTCGTGGTTAATTGCAGGTTCCACGAGCTCTCAGAGTTTGACGAAGCCAAAAGAAGCTGTCGCAGGCGACTCGCCGGCCACAATGAGAGGAGGAGAAAGAATTTTTCCGATAATAGCAATATTTCTCAAGCAAATGAAGGCTCGCCGGCCAGTTATGGGCAAATTGATGATCGGGGAAGAATTCAGTTCACCGTCGTTCAAGAAAATGCTAAGTACTAATAAAACACGATTATAATTATGCAATAATACGCAAGCTAGCTCCCTCTCTTCTGTCAAACCTACTACATTGGCAATATTAATATAATGTTATTATGCTAAGTAAAATTTAGTGGCAAATTTATATCTAATTGTTGAGGACCATATATATGGTTGTGCCACATTGTGTGATTCCAATTTGCTGTATGAGTAACCTATTGAATTGAGTGAACTTTTACCTTCTCTCTTATAAGTATGCCTAATAAAATTGCCTCTCTTTGGCATTTTTTTTTGGTTTGTAGTAATGTTTTTCTGAGAACAGTATATGTATGTGGATGCATTGTTGGTATGATTAAAATAGTACTATAGAAACATTTTTTATGCAATAGTTGAAAACTTTAGTTTCAAAGTCTCAAAGCAAACATAACAAAATTAATTAATGTAGAATCTTCATTAATATATATAAAAATTGTTATTAGCTGAATTGACTGAAAGGAAAGGGCTAGCCAACTTTGAACCGTCAAGTAAGATTCTTTATACAAATAATTCAATGTTAATAGTTTGTCACTTAAAGTGAGTGCCTACTACCACAAAATTAATATAACTTGTCAAATTCCAACACCAATATATTTCAACAGAATTCTAGCAGTAATTTCAACGTTTATTACTTCTGTTAATAAATTCTAATGAATAACTGATTTTTCGTTGGAATTTTTGTTGAATTTGTTATGATTTCGACGATAATTCAATTCTTTCAACGGAACTTATTGGTAAGAAAAATAATTCTACCAAAAATTACGTATTCTAACAATTTTTTTTACAATATTAAAATATTGGATAAAGTCATATTGGAATCATCAAATTCGAACTAGAATTTAACTCAAATGATAGATTCTAGTGTTCGCGTCTATAAGTTTCAACGGAAGTTATAATTTTTAAATATCCTTATGAGTTATTATTAAAATATTATGTTTTACTGATTTTTTGTGTTGGAATTTTATATTCTTTTTATAGTGTTTGATAATTTTGACAGATGTGTTTAGACTTCAGACAGACGTTAGAAGAAAACCCACTAAAAGAAAAATCGACACACTCCCCTCCAATTTAAGTATGATTAACTAAATTCTCGTCCTGGTTGGGTTTTAGACGTGCTTTATGACGTAGTTTAATGCATTTGTCAATTATTTGATATATAGTCGAGATCGAGTGGACTGGTTATAATAAATATCTTTTTTTTTTCTTTTTTTTTTTTTTNTAAATATCTTTATTAGTAAATTTTTTAAATTTATACAGTTTACTATTACTGTGACAATAATATAAATACGTAATAATAATATTGAAACAATATTTATGTACACTTTTCATTTTCTTGATTACTTCACGTTCAGTTTTCTTTTTCTAATGCTTCACGTTTTGATTTTATTTATTTAATACTCACTTTACAATTTTATAATTTCATTACATATTTAAATTATAAATTAAAATATTATTTAAATTTTATATTTCTTAAATTCACCCAACTTTATTTTGGAAATATTTTTTATTAAAATATTCATAAACATATGAACTAATTGTCTCATTTAAATTTAACTTTTAAATATAGTTAATATTTTTTATATAAGTATTTAAAATATAGATTATAAGAAATAATATTATTGTCCACTTATTTATGCCAAAAGTATAGTTTGTTGTGGTTTTACATTGAGAATTAAAACATAAAGCTGAGATTTGAATGAAGAATAACTTAAAATTGAAAACTTCTTACTGAGAAGAATTTGACCGAATGGACATGTCAAAGAAAAACATAATTTGAAACATATAGGGCTAACTATTATTGTTCCAGGTCTCATGTCTGCTGATTTACGGCACTATTTTAAATGGAGAATAACTTAAAATTGAAAACTTATTACTGAGAAGAATTTGACTGAATGGGCATGTCAAAGAAAAACATAATTTGAAACATATAGGGCTAACTATTATTGTTTCAGGTCTCATGTCTGCTGATTTACGGCACTATTTTTCAAATGATGATGATGATGATATTAATGGTGGAAAAACAGGACATCGTAATATTATCAAATAAACCCGTATAAACGATCGTATTATGTTGATTTTCATGGAAACTCCTAAGTTCAAATGAATTAGTAAATGTTAGTATGTTACTGCACTACTACCTGGAAAGTTTGTAGAATGAGTATTTTTTCTTGCATTATATATTTCTTTGAAGCCATCAGGCAATGCTTTCACTTATCACTTATCAGTTTATGATCAGTACAGTGTTGTCTGGAAAGTTGCGTTCCACAATTTATATGTTGGATAGTTTTCTTTTTTTTTTTCTTTTTTTTTTTTAAAAAAAAGATTATATTTTTGTTTTTTTTAAAAGATTTATATATTTGTGGCTCATTATTTGGCAACATTTTTAACAAACTATTAATGGCAGATTAAAATAAGGTAAAAAGAATAAAGATATTCCCTAAATAACATAGTATGCAGAACACAATTCAAACCAAATTAGTCTTAACTACTTGAATATTTAAAATTTCGAAACATATTTCACCAAATAAGTGTAGATGAATCTGCTCAACAAATATTTGCTTTATTAAAAAATTCTCCATGCACAGTTTTTGAAGTGTAAGTGTAAATTTTTCATTGATTTATAATTGAAATTATGTATGTTGATTTGGATTCTATCCAAGTCTATGAGGATTTTTTAAATTTATTATAATAATGACAAAGGCTATATTTTTAAATAAAAACAACAAGATAATTATTTTTAAAAAATAATAAAATCTTTTTTTTTTATGTATAAATTATTAACTAACGCTCATATATGAATTTGAATAATTACAATAATGTACAATTGTACATGTATCGTATTTGAATTGGAGTGGAGATTGTTTCCATATGTCTACTTTTGGCCATGGAGTTGCTTCTTTACTATTATCATCAATATAATTACTACCTTAATTTCTCTATCAAATTAAGTAGTTAAAGTATTAGCAGTGCCAAATATTATTTTAGTGAAAATAATAATTCACACCATATTTGTAAACCAAAACGGCGACGTTTCGTGCAAGTTACCCCGGTTGCTAGCCGTTGCCAATTCCCCAAACAGAAACATTCCTAACAGTCACAGGCTCGCTCCCCTTTCAAAAATTCGGACCGTTAGAAAAAATCCGAACGTTAATATCCTTCCTCTTTCTCTCCCACCCTCACTTCTTCTCACTGTCGAGATCATACATAACTCCTGCGCTATTATTTTCCCCTTTACTATCTATCAATAAATACATTAGTGTAATTTTAATTCCCTGCAATTTTACGGGAATAGTTTTGTAATTCTCTGCGATTGAATGGCGGCGTCCGAGGAGCCTTCCAGTAATTTGTTCATGGTCGACGAGTTATACGAGTTTTCGGCTCCTCAATTTTATGATTTCCTGGGAGCGGAGACGGAAGATGATGTTCGTAAGGCGGAGCTCTGGTTCGAGAAGGCACGGCCCTATGCTCCATCACGTGCGTATTGTCTCCTTCTTATTCCTTGTTTTTTTAAGCAGTTTGATGGACATTGAGGTGTTGGGGCTTGTGTTCGCATTAGGTTTTGCTTGTTGATTAACTGGAATCGCGAAGTNATTATTGATTTCCTGTTATTTTCATGTGGGATTGAGGCTTTTTGAGACGCTTCAGTAAGCTAACAGTCTGAGTCCATAGGAAATTTATGGAGTGTTTTTCTTTCCTGAATCAGCAATTTGTATCACTCGTCTGAAATGGATGTCTCTTGAACTTACTTTTCAGGATTGGTCATATCTTTTAGTTTCTTGGTAGACATTTGGAAAGATTTGTGTTACTACTGTTATATTTCTTACAAAATTTGTGTTCAAGAATCCTTTCTTTTTTTCATGAGTCATCAAAATTCTCAAACTTATTCTTCTTATATTAACTAATGAAAATCCTGGACACTCTGGAAAATGGTCTTTATCAAAAATTCATTTTCATGAGTTCATGTCATCAGTTATTTGCAAATAAGATTGGCTTGCACCTACATTCTCCCTCTTTCGTTTTAGTCGCTCTTATCTAAATGGCTACAGTGGTTAGCTGCTTTCTTCAACCAAAAAATAGTTTATTTCAAACTTGCAGTGATGTATAAATGGCTTTGTTTTGTCAAGTTAAATTAAGGATGAGGACGAGAATAAAGTTGGTGTTTTGCAGAATAGTATTTTAATGTTTCCTGTTGTTTAGAGGGTTATCAGGTCTAGTCTGGTTTGACTTGAGGTTTTTTAAGGCTTAGCCTTCTTTTTCTGGTTTGCAGCATTTATGGCCAGAATCAAGGCTAGCAGAAATGTGCAACATCAGATTCTCTGCAATTTCGATGAAGCCGAGCAAATGCAGAAGGTGAACAATTTCTACACCCCTGCATCTTCTTTATATATATGTAAAACTTTCGATGGCTAAGTGACAAACTAGCAAAAATGTTCCTTATTATCACAGGCACCAGAATTATCTAAAGAAGCCCCTCCTAGTGCATCAAATTCTGCCAAGGAGTCAGCACCAATTTCACTAGATCAAAAAATGTACGAGTTTCTCACAGTTTAGACTTTGTTGGGATGCTTGAGTTAGAAATCTGGTGTATTAATTAATTTTGGAGAAGATAACTTTAATTAATTTCATTATATGTTTCAGACCCCAGGCCAAAGTTATCCCAGCTGAATCTACTGAAGAAGTGGAACCACACAACAGGGCTCAGCCAGATCTTATCCAGTCCAATACTTTAAAAAAGGTTAGTAATTTGAACAAGGACAATATCATTGTTACCATTATATAATTATTGATATTGTTATCATATTTCTCATGATCCTTGTGATAAATACAGAATCCTGGAAATGAGAAACTGGATGCTGGAGTCGAATGCAATCCAGAAAGTGCGAAGTCCTCCTCAGAAACTGAGAAGTATGTTCTTTTTTCTCGTGAAGACTTTTTGAAGTATTGTTATCATTTTGCCAGTTAAGAGAAAAATAAGGTTGTTATTTGTTAGCCTTATAGGTTATTAGAATTTGACATTTTTGTTTTCTTAAACATTTCTGGTTATGTTCAGCCCTGTAGAAGGCAAGGCCCCCTCATCTCTCCCTGTGGAAACAGTTGAGGTTTGCTGCACGCCAGTCCCACAAAAGCCGATCGAGAATAAGAAGACTCAGACAGCCAAAAGAATAGCCAGCATTCTCAAGAATCCTTCCCAGTTGAACTCAATGAAGAAGTTGCCAAAATCACAAGTCAAAATCACTAAGCCGGCTAGTGTTAAAAGGTACGAGAAGACTGCTGTAATTTGTAACCATATTATTATTGTCCATGCAACTCGGTTAACTAATGGTCTATTCATAATTATATTCCTGCTGAGACTTGGATTGTGCTTCCTCAGTGACACAAATGCTAAGAGCCTAGTTGGAACTCCCAACCTCGCCCATGAAAACCCTGCCATCAAAAGGCAAAAACTGGAAGATGGAAAATCGCGGCAGGTGCATATTCTATAATAATGTCAATATGTCATGATTCTTGTTCTTCTTTTTGGTGATTGTAAATTTATTATAGTTTTGAAAATTTTCTCCTTTTCAGATTCTGACAATTGGTAAGCCTTCAAATCTGCCTCACAAAACAAGAACCGGACTCGTCAGTAGCAGTTCCAGCCTCTGCCCCTCCTCAACTGCTAAAATCAAAACAAAGAAAGAGGACAGAAAGGTAGTCTTTCTATAATAGACACACATGTTTATTGAATATTATACATCTTTCAAACACTTTTAGAATTTTGATTCCATTGTTCATTTGAAGATGTACGTTCGAGAACAAGCACAGCCATTTGTGTCAGTGGCAGAAATGATGAGGAAATTTCAGTCGGGGACGAGAGAGATGTCTCTGTCACGAAGCAGTTCTATTTTGCAGGTAATTTATTCGCACCCATTACCTAGTCTGGCTTTGAAAAGCTTAAAATGTTCAGTGCATGCCTAAATTTATTTAGAAAAACGTTTTTTTATTTTTAAATATTCAGAGTGGTGCTGCTGGAACTATGAAAACAAAGTCTAAGCTTACTTTAACAAGGCCAAAAACTCCCGAATTCGAGACATCACAGCGGGTTCGTTCTACTAAGATTAAAAGTTCTGCTGAGCTGGAGGAGGAAGCTATGGCTAAAATCCCCAAGTTTAAGGCTCGTCCACTAAACAAAAAGGTAAAGAGTCATCAACCTAATATAGTCTTTCCTGATATATTACTTGGACATGTAACAATAATGTGACTTCAATGCACAGATTTTTGAGGGCCCAGCTTTACCACCATTGCCGAGAAGCACTCCGCATCCTCCAGAATTTAAGGTACTAAATTCTCTTGCTGGTAGATGTTTGACGAAAGTAAAAGCATTATTATGTTATTTAGATTAACCCAAAATTTATCATGACCTGAACAGGAATTCCATTTGGAGACCATGTCAAGGGCCATTCAGAATGCAGAAACATCCACTGTGGTCTCGACAGAATCTACAGCGACTCAGGTATGGCTGGAATACTTTTTAGTTGTCAACTGTAATTTTTTTTTTTTTTTCCTTTTCTTCTCTTTTTTTGTAAGCATAATTACTAATTGATCATGGTAACTGCAGAACCATCAATGGAAACCTAATCACCTTACAGCACCAAAATCGCCTCTTCTTCAGACGTCTCTCAGAGCTCGTCCACCGATGATCAAAAGCTCTGAAGAACTAGAAAAAGAGCAACTTGAGAATATACCACAGTTCAAGGCAAGACCATTAAATAAAAAGGTTAGCTACACAACAACTTCTTCAAGACATTATGACAATTATATATATATAGAACCTTGTGTGCTTTGTTACTTGACAGAGGTAGTAACTTCTACCCTCTCTCGTATTCTGCAGATATTCAAGAGTAAAGGGGAAATGGGAATATTTTCTCATATGAAAAAGCCGATCACTATTCCTGAGGAATTTCACTTTGCCATAGATAAAAGAATCCCACCACCAGTTGCTGTTGCAGATTTATTTGATAAGGTAAATTGATCATGACTGTTTGTTGTCTCTCTCAATTTACTTTACATTTGTTATATTCATAATTTAACTGAAAAAAATAAAATAAACTCTTTTTCCTGCTGCATTCAGCTCTCAATAAACTCACAATCACATCAGGAGAAGCCTCTTCCTAGAAATACCACACCAAATCCGTTCCATCTCCACACCGAGGTATATACGAGATCTTTCTCAGCACAAATTGATTTTTTTATTTGAGAACACACCATGTTCTATTTTGAAAACGTCTTTCTTAATATTTTCAGGAAAGAGGGGCACAGAAGGAAAAAAGAATAGCCGAGGAACTCTTACAGAAACAGCAAGAAGAAGAGAGAGCCAGAATACCAAAAGCTCACCCATATCCTTACACAACTGACTACCCTGTGGTATGTACTTATGACCCCAAAAAAAAAAACAAAAATTTATTACATACACTGCTAGACTTGACATACTACTCTTTTCTTTAGATTCCACCAAAGCCAGAGCCAAAGCCATGCACAAAACCGGAACCTTTTCAGCTGGAAAGCTTGCTGAGGCACGAAGAGGAGATGCAGAGAGAAATGGAACAGAGGAGGAGGATGGAGATGGAAGAAGCTGAGATGCGAAAATTCAAAGCACAACCTATCTTGAACGAGTACGTCAAGTTGACTCTTTTCATGATTTCCAATATTTTGATTGCTTCAGAGTGGTTTTACACTTATTTATCGATATTCAAAACAACTCGTGTATATCAGGGACCCTATTCCAGTTCCTGTGAGAGAACGAAAGCCCCTAACGGAAGTTCAGGAATTCAATCTGCATGTCGAGCACAGGGCTGCTGATAGAGCAGAATTTGATAAAAAGGTCATTTTGTTTTCCTTTTTTTTTTTTTTTCAATTTGTTGAAGCCCCTTACTCCTCCACAGAATTCAGACGTTCCTTTGCTGTTCGAAAAAATCTTTACGAAAATCTGCCTCACAGATTAAGGAGAAAGAAATGGCTTACAAGAGATACAGAGAGGAGGAAGATTCTGCAAGGATGGTAAGCACAAATATATGCATGCGCATCCACACATATATTCTTTAACTTTCTTCATTTAAATCATTTAGCTTCAATATTCATTGTATTAATATTAATTCTTACACTCATTATTAAAGATGGAGGAGGAGAAGGCCTTGAAACAGCTGCGGAGGACATTGGTCCCACATGCAAGACCCGTGCCTAACTTCGAACATCCTTTCTTACCGCAAAAGTACGTCTTAAAAGAACAAACAAATTCAGTTTCTTCACCATTTATTCTACCAGCTGCCTTTCCTAATATCTTCTTTTTTGTCCCCATCTTTTCATCTCCCTCCACAAGCAGGTCTGTTAAAGAAGCAACGAAGGCCAAGTCCCCAAAGCTGCGTGTCGATCTTAGGAAAGAGAAGAGAAGAGTAGTTTTTCCCTCTGCAACCGCTGCCCATCACATCAGGTGAGAGATTTCTCATGCGACGTGCAATCTCAATCAAATAGGACGTTGATTGAGGATCATCTTCGTTCAAGCACTCTTGAATGGTTGGAAGTGCCTTACGTCTTCTCATTTTGTTATCCAAATTTGTTGTGTTATTGTGTAATACAGTTACATGTTGTGAGCTAACTTTTTGTAATGTGCAAATATTATGCAATGAAGTGTAGCTATGATTTTTTTCACCATCTTTACCTCATAACATGACTAAGAAAATAACCTAATTCTGGAAAAAAATAACCTAATTCTAAAATAATGTCTTGTTTTGTCCCATCCCAGAACAACATAAAAATTCAACAATGTACATCAAACTATCCAGAGTATAAGTTAATGAACATTCATTTGAATCAGAAGTTGTCTAACATCTCTTTTAGCATATATAACACAATAAGAAGATACACCTCTCCGGTTATATACATGCTTCCACGAAATATGGTTCATCAGTCGGCGGTATACACAGTATATAATTAATAATGATGATGTCTTCAGTCGGTATGCATAGAACCAGCTACAACTAATTATGGTACACACAGTTCAATAAAACTACAACTAAAGTATCCGATAAACAACAGATCACATGGTGGAACTTTCATGATGGAGCGAAAACGATTCAGCTAACTCGACAGCATCTTGAACTCTCAACCGTGTCCCTTGTTGTGCAACAACTGTGGATGCAACCTTAGAAGCTAAGGTGCCCATACCTCTCAAATCAGACACACCTCGTAATAAACCATACAATATGCCAGATGCATAGGCATCTCCAGCTCCACAAGTATCGACAGGTACACATGGCGATGGGGGGATATAAATAGCTTCTCCTTTTACACCGATATACGAACCTTTAGGGCCATCTGTGACCGAGACAAACGGAACAAAATGGCTTAGGTACCTCGCGGCACAAACAGGGACTTCGTTTGAGGGAGAACGGCAAAAGGCTCTGGCTTCATCACTGTTTGTAAAGATGATGTCTGCATAATTTGCCATAATATCCCTGA
>BKCP01010515.1:761828-822614 GCA_008636005.1 Striga asiatica | reverse complement strand
AAACTAATTAAGAATAACCAACATTCAGCCTTTTGAAGATTATAGCTTAACCTTACCTGTCGAATTGAAATTTCAGGTGGTCAATTGAGGCGGGTCGCGTTTGGTGTGACCGTGCCGCCGTGGACGCAGCCTGAGGGAGAAAATGTGGAGGTAACTGGTGAGGCGTGGCCGCGTGAGATATGAAGAAAATATTATCTGGGCGTAGTGATTGTGAGGGTGATTAATCTATTCTCCCTGCGGGTCGTTTGTTTCCTAGATAGGATCGGATTAACATTGAATTATAAGACTTCAGGATAAAATTTAGGCTCCAATCACATTCACCACTCATATATCTCTTCTAGTAGTAAAATTTTCCGAACCTATGTGTCAATTTTTTTCACGTGGTTTGAAATAATCATGTAAATTAACTGAAATTACTTTAATATCCTTAGTGCCCATTTGGTTTACATTTTTGTATGAGTTTGATACCAGAAACCTTAGAGTGTGATTGGATATAAACTTGATTAGTAAGTATAAACATGTTTAGTTGACTCATGATACATTCTAAAAACAACTCATTTGTCCTTGATTTTCGAAGCTCTTCCCTCAATTTCAAAGCCCCCGACAGAAAAAAATCCTAAAAATTATACGAAAGAGATTTAATCGAAATGAAAGTACACCTCGAATCTTTCGAAACTTTTTATGATTGGTAAACGTTTGAAATTTTGCCTAATTGTGGTATAATTTATGGTAAGTAGGCGTTCGAAGTAGCAAGGCACAGGGCATCAGTCACTCAAATTAGGTTGATGTCCTATATTTCCTGTTACACCAATTTTTTGAATAATCGATATGACAAAAAAAATTCAAATCGCTTTCCCATTAACTAGAAGCCTATTTTTTTGTCTTATGACATCGACTGTATGAAACTGAAATCGAAACCAATGTAAGAAGTTTGGTTTTTTCAAAAGCTAATGAAAAAGTTAATTTTTATCCGAGGTAAAAAAGTATTTTTTTCTACTAAATAAATAAGGAAAACAAAAGTATACATTGTTATTACCAATTTTTATTACATGGACGTGTTATTTATGAGTTCTCAAAAGAATTTGATCATGTTTTCAAAATTGAGAATTCACTACTCCAATATGGCATACCGTGAATTGAACTCTAATTTCTTTAACCAAATTACACAAAACATTTGGCCCTACTAAGTTCATGGAGAATGCATGAACAATTTCATGAAACTTGGATTGACACATAACTAACACGCAAAGCAATCTGATGATACAAAATCAAGGGTTACAACATTAAACATACATATATAAAATTAGCTGCTTATACATTACTTATTTAACATAATATGAGTCCTCTTGCTCTAGTTTTCGCGTTTTTTCTCGTTATTTCAAGGGCAACTGCGTGTAATTGCGCGGATTGTAGGGACATTTTCATCAATTTCAGCCAATGCGCGGTGTTTGTTGAGGGTCTTACCGACAATCCTTCTCCTTTTTGCTGCCAGAAAGTCGCTATTCTAAACTCAATCGCCAAGCAAGAGAAAGGTGGGGCCCGAAGAATATGTGAATGCATTGAGCAATTTCGCAAGTTCAATGGCAACCTTAAGTACGACGAGTCTCACATTGAACAACTCCCGGTCAAGTGCAGAACGAGCTTGAGTTTCCCCATCTCGGAAAATATGAACTGCTCTAAGTATATATATATGTGAACTACTTTTATTTTATAGCTCAGCTAGTGTGTGTCAATTTTTCTATTTTTATTTTTATTTATTTATTTATTTTCATGCAGGATCAAGTGAAATTAAATTCAAGATGCACCCCATCGAGTTCATCATTTATCGTGCTTTATGAAATTACTGAAGAAAGGCGACTATGTAAAAGTCAATATATGAAGAATGACCATTATATGTAATCTTCATTATGAAAAATTGATAGTGATATATACAAGATAGTTAAAAAATATTTCTACATAAAATTGCTGAATATTTTTGTCCATGGTGAAAGTTTGACTAGCTAGGTACAGTAGAAAAATATTGAACGCACACGGCAGCAATAATATCAATACGGCAGCAATAACATCAATGTTGCAAGGTCATATAGGTCGGAGTTATGAACATACTGGAAAACGTGTGATGTATGTTTATACCATATAATTAATGTTTACCAAATTATGTACATTGTATATTCTACTTCAAATCTCACGCGATATATGGATAAATAATATTAAATAAATTTATAATACAAAATGAAAATTATTTTTAAAATTTTTATGTTCGGTAAAAATAACAATTTTAAGTGAAAAATTAGTTTTTATTTAAGGTAAATCCTTAAACTTTGTATATAATAATAGATTTTGCAATTATGCAAACATATTCAAGTTATAAGAAAAAAAATGAATTAAGATCGATTTAAAATGATTTTTTTAATTTGTATCACAACTAATTGATTGCACAACCACAATAAATAAAAAATATTTATGTGACAAATTTGTCAACATTATACATTTTGTTCATATGATAAATGAGACAATTCGTACATGTTTTTTAGGTTTAGTAATAGTAATTTGAAGGAAGAAAAGTCTTCAAAACAAAGGAAAGTCAAAAGGTCATCTTCACAATTTCAAATCGCGTTCAGTCAACACTGTTTATAAATCCCACAGTAAAACCTTGTCCCAAATTATTACACAACACATTTGCTTCGATAAGACGGTAGAAAAATTCAATCCCTATTCATATCTGCTTGTCTTTGTAATAAATACAAATTAATTCAGCACGATCGATCAGCTTCTGGGTTCGAAGATTTACGCAAAGCGAGAGTCATGACAGGTGGAAGAGAGATTCTTAACAAGATGAAGGTTATTTCATCCTTTTTCTTCTGCTTCTTTCGTTTTTTCAGACAATTTCATGTGTGAATCAGATTTGGTTGCAGGGCAACTCCCCAAATAGTTCTTTTTCTTCTTGGCTATTCATTTATACCGCTAATTTTTTATTTTTGAATTGATAAAATTGGAGTTTTGAATAGCTAGATCCTTGAGTATAATGGGGTTATCAGGGTTTTGCTCAAGAAGCGAGTATCTGTAAGAGAAGATGGTTCAAAGTGGTTAACTTGAGTAAAGATTGTAACTTGTGTCGGGGGTCAATCAGTTTGAGACATTCAAACATGATATTTCTATCTTCTGAAAATAAGCAGCTGATTTTTAGGTTGAGTTACATTTACTATAACAGGGTTTGATTCATGAAGTGTTTTGCATACACCATAAAGTTATTCGCAACTTTTAGCGAAAAAATATCACATTTTCGTGTTTGCGAATACCAACTTATACTGCATTTAATCAAAATTCTAAGTAGGGGGAGAGGTGTTTTAAAATTTGATGGTGCTTCTAGTATAAATTTTGCAGTGTAGGCGTTTTAGCCATTTTCAGAGCTTTTATTTGCCAAATTTGGATCCTAAAATCTTATCTTCTGTTTGCGAACATTCTCTAGGTTTGGCCGATTTGCCACTAAAACAATGCTTGGTTGAATCTAAAACATTTTATAGCATTTTGAGAATGTTGGGGTGTTGAGCCATTGATTCTCTTTTTCCCCCTCAAAATAGTTTTGCAATTGTCTTCTGATGGAGTGCATATTTTGATGCATGTGTTAGCCAGTATCTCATTACAAACTTCATAGAAGCAGGCAAGCTTTTCTATTGAAATTCGGAGGTTTGATAATGGCACAACTCTAGTTGGTATTTGCCCGCGAAACAAATCATTTTGCCATTCCAATTTTTGTGCTTACAATCTTGCCTTTCGATTTCTAATCAAATCGGCTAAAAAGTATAGGTATGAAATCCAGTTTTGTCTCCTGCATTTTCCTTTTTTCTATTACTAATAGTTGTTAGATCGTTTTAATATTACTTTCACTTAAATAAAAAAATTTAGTTTCGACGTTTCGAACGCGTCCCTGGAAAGTTGTTGAGTACTTTCTTCTCTCATTGTCATTTCTTCAAAGGGAGCAGTTGCCGTCTTTTTCTACATTTTCCCTTGGAAAGAGGGAATATAATATTTTTCTTCACTTTCCCCTGACTCTAGGGAATATACTATGAGATAGTTTTTAGGACTAATATACAATTTTGCGGACCAGATATGGTATTACATGGACCACATTTAGTGGATTCTGGATAATGATGTTGTTATCGATTTTCATTGGAGGTATAAAGAATCTTGAATACGTTACCAAATAAAATCTGTAGGCTCGTGAAAATTGATTGGTCAACTATTAGTTCGTTTACTTGTCTTTCGTTCCATGGTCAATAGTTGAAACTCGTTCGTCATTGGCTAGGATTAAATAGTGATGTTGTGCTGAAGTAAGCACCTAGGCTAGACACTTATCTATACGCTGCCAATAATCTCTTTCTCTCTTTTTCTTTTTTTTTGTTTGCGTTATGCGAATTCCTATTGGTACCACAATAAAGGCTTGTTTTGTAAGGTTCTGGTATTGAACAGCAAGTTACATGTGAGCTAAACTTATGGTTAAAACATTTATCATCGCATAATTGGAAATTGGAGTTTAGACTTGATGTGAAAGCTAAGCATTTATGTGTATGCAAATTGTTAATGAATTTGATTATGATTCTCATTTTTGTAAAAAAATATAGGAAAAGGCGTGTTTTTCCACTCCAGTCACACCCGATGCTAAAAAAGGCAAAGCCAAACTCTCGAAGCGGATTACACATGGCTCCCACCTCGTGAAAGGAAAAGCAAATCATGCCATGGAAGATTGTTTGGTTTCTGAATTTAAGATTTTGGGCGACAATGAGTTGGGTCTTTTTGCAATATTTGATGGGCATATGGGGCACGATGTTGCAAGATACTTGCAAGACCATTTGTTTGACAATATTCTGAAGCAGGTTATGACACTTTCTTTCTCATTTCCTATATAATGTTAATAAGTAGGGATAATTACATGAGTGTACCCGAAATTTAGGCCCTGATTGGTTATAAATTATCTTTGGTCAGATAATTTTTGTAACTCAAAATCTAACTCAAATTTGTCTCAACCCAGCCCTCATCAATATTATCAATATAATTAAATAATACAAATCAATTATCCTCACATATCACATCAACTTTAAGGACCTATTCTTCCAGTCAACTACTCATCACTTCCAATCACATTTCTCCTATTTTTACATCAAATCAACTTTAATTATTACATTTTAAATATTATTTTAGTATAAAGTCAAAATCCGAATCAAAACTAATCAAATCTGAAATAACTTATATTTAGTCACCCCTAGTGAATTTATTATTGCCAAGTTACGAAGGAACGCTTGAGGTTTGATTTGCTCTTAGAATTTCTCCCTACTTTTCTAAAAAAGGGGATAAAAAACTTCCCTTATATAGAATACAGTTGTTAAGACATAATAAAAACCCAGTGTCTCTTTGTAATTTTGGAGTTTCCTTGTCTCCTTGTAATTATCAGAAGGCAAGGTTAGTTTTTTGTAATTTCCCCTAATACGTATGAAATATCTAACAAAACCCAACAATTTTGTTACATAATATTTTTACATGATTCATACACGATACATCAATAAATTGATCATTCTGCATCAACAGAATGAATTTTGGTCCGACACAAAGGCTGCGCTAAAAAATGCGTATGAGGCTACAGACAAGGAAATATTAGAGCAATCGTTCCACTTAGGGAAAGGTGGGTCGACAGCTGTCACTGCAATATTGATCAATGGCCACACGCTCGTGGTTGCAAATGTCGGGGACTCTCGAGCTGTTATATCTAGGAAAGGTGTTGCCAAACAACTGTCTGTTGATCATGAGCCAAGCAAGGAAAAGAAGTTGATCGAGAGCAAAGGTGGATTTGTATCTAACATTCCAGGTAATCATCTTTTGGTTTTGGTAATTTCAACTGAATCGAGGTTTTTGCCTACATGGATAATTTCTGGTTTGCTCATATCAATAGCAACTTGAACTCCATTGCTTGTCTTATTAACTGTAAGTGCGGTATTTGGTTTGAATTTTCCAGAATTCTTTAAATTTTTATTCATTATTTTCCATGTTCCTTTATGTATCTCCATGGAAGCCTTTGAGGATCTTCTGCTTTGAACTTTTTGAAATTCGTTGAAGTAGTATTTAACTCCAGATTCGTTTGGTATAATTACAAAATATACCCCTGAGGTGAGACTATTTACACAGAAGATGTGATATTTAAAATTAAAATTGAAAATACCATTAAGAGGTGAGACCATTAAGTGGGTAATAACTCTAACGTTTCTACTTCTGGGTGATGGGAAGGGGTTATTGATGATTTTTTTTACTTGTGATGAGGAAAATGTATCATAAAACCGAAACACGGAAGGATTTATTTCTATTTTCAAAATTTCTGGGTTCCTTTACTCATATATCAAAACCTGATGGATGATTATTGTATGTATCCTTGTTGTTTTCTGAATTGTGTATGTATCGTGATTCTGCTGTCCAAAGTATATATTGTTCTAATGTAAACCTTCAAATTTCTTACATGATTCATTCACTGAAGGTGATGTCCCTAGAGTCGATGGCCAGCTGGCAGTTGCCAGGGCATTTGGTGACAAGAGCTTGAAGAGACATCTTAGTTCCGAGCCTGATATTGCAGTTGAGACAATAGATGATGATGTTGAGCTCGTCATTTTAGCTAGCGATGGCTTGTGGAAGGTCAGATATTCGTCCCTCGAATCTTACCACACATTTTATCATAATATATATTTGCGCTGTCCATAATCCATCATTTTATGTCCTAAATCCTGAGGATTGTGCTTAGCTGATGTTATTAATTAATAGCCTTTGGATAGTTACGGTCCTTGACTTTAGTGTACTTAACCCACGTACACCGAAATGTAAAAAAAGGCAAAAAAGGTAAAAACAAAAGAAAAGAAAAGGAATGAAGGCTAAGATGTTACTTTCAAAGTTTGAGTTCTTCCTTTCCTTGAGATATTACTAATCCTTCCTGAGGTTTGTGTTGTCTCACAACAAATTACCCTATTGGTAGGTGCAATATTGTTAAATAGAAGCTTATTAGGAGGTATATGTGATTTTAAAAGATAACTGTATCTTTTTGTAATTTAACCGGAACTCGTGTATCTTTATTGCTGCCTTGGCCACATTTCTGAAATTTTTTCATGCAGATAGCAAATTTTTACTGGGAAATTAGACCAAGAAAATGTACCTTTTTTTTTATAATTGACATCCTTCCTCATTTATTTATTACTTAATTTATATAATTATTCTTGTCGAACCTCGTTCATAGGTCATGTCCAACCAGGAAGCTGTGGACTCGATAAAAAACATTAAGGACTCACACTCGGCAGCAAAGCATCTTATCGACGAGGCTGTTTCTAGGAAAAGCAAGGATGACATTTCGTGCATTGTTGTGAGGTTTCATTAAAATCACATTTTTATTATTGTGCTTTGCTTTGTTTAAGGTTTTCTTTTGATGGAATCAATCAAGAAGATGCAAGGAGAGGTGTCGGTTCGTGTAAATTGCCGATAAGTTTGTATAATTGTTCGTAGTCCGGATGTTGCGCGGCGAATAATAAGCCATGTATATAAGAAGATTGTGTTTTGAGGTGTTACCCTTTCATATATACTTGGCCATTGACCTGAATTATGGCCTCATTTTCTCCAAAAATGTTCAGCTTTTAGTGAAATCCTTGGATTGTTGATAACTTATCAGGGCAAACTTGAGAGATGAAATGAGGGGGGGGAAAAATGGCTTGTTTAATGCATCAATGCTTCTTATTTTAATTTGGTAGCATTTCTAAATTTGGTAGCATTTCTAGCTGCAAAAACCTCATATTGAAGTTTTAGATCAGCCTATTCTCACATGCCACTCTCAATATCTATACTTATATAAAATGCTATATTTACTAGAATTAGTAGGAAGAAAAGTCAACTCATAATTAATTGTACACTATATTTATAAAGTTTTAGATATTTTAAATCATAAAATAGGGTACCATTGAATGTCCCTAAAATTATGAGTTTTGTTGAATTCATTTTTGAAAATTTCGATAGATATTGAAGTGAATATGAAATTTAAATCTCTTCTCATTTTATTTTTAATAAAATATGTATCCAAATTTACGTGTGGTTTTGAATTGAAAATTTGTAATTCAAAATCTCTTCTCATTTTAGTTACAAGAAAATCAGTCTGCATTCAACACTTGAACCAATTTAAAAATTATTCCTTAAATGAAGGAATTTATAGATAATTGTTATATCTACTCAATCACATGATTATTTTTAATATAAAAAGAGACAGATTACAAATTAGTGAATCATATATTACCTAATTCAATATTTTAACATTAAAGAATAAATTCATAGTATTATGTAAATCCGTTTCTCATATTATTATATCATTAAGAATATGTTATAGTTATATTATCAAATCATAAAAAGATTTTAAATTCATATTGTAAAAAAAAAAAAAAAATCATATAATTTTATAACAGTTCTACTACATTATAGTATTTCTTTTTTATTATATAATAAAATAATAATTAAATATTATATAGTGAACAACAATAAGTAAAACTGCTACTTTCTCTTATATCAAGAGATAAATTTATATGCTAAAATTAATTTTTTATTAGTATAAAAGTTTTAGTGGGATAATATATTAATTATTTTACAAGCTAGTCCTAACATGCTCATATTTAATATTCTGGCTGAAAAAGCACGCTAGTTAAACGAAGTGGAAAAAAAACTTATAATAACCCTATTGTTTTTTAGACTTAACGTTGATTAAAAGAGGTAGAAAATAGATAATAACCCTATTATTTTTTAGACTTAAACAAACAAGTGAGTGAAAATAACTCATCTAATATCTTTGTCTCGTGCATCGCTCGGGTTACATACTAGGGTTACATACTAGTATATATATAACATAGACTATGAGTAGTTCATTCCCCATTCTGAAACATACCTAATCTCAGTTTGGTATTGCTTTAAACAAATATGAGGACCAACCATAATTTTACCTTTGTAATTGATTTTCTATCACTAGGTCACATAAATATGTCAATATCATGTCAATTTAATCGAGACATACATATTAACATCTGTTCATCATGAACATAGATTGATTTTTCGCAACCATCATAAACATAAGGAATTGATTTGATTTTCAAATATAATCAAATATGATTTCACTCCGGATTGGTAAACATTTGATTCCCGATTTTCATGAATATTTATCCGAGTCATTTTTACCCGGACAAAATGGTATCACAAATTTCACCTTTAATTAATGTATGATAATTTATCTATAATTCTACATTTTATTTATAAGTACAATTTTAATATTACTTTCGAGTTTAATAGCTAGAGTATGTAGAATATTAATTAAATGAAAAACTGGGAAGATATTAGGTATAAGTTTATATAAATATTGTCAAACTTAACAATTAGAATATACATATATAAAATTTATTAAGTAAAAAATTGGAAATTCAATATGTACAAGTTTATACATATAGTCAAACTTAAGTATGCATTAATAAATGAAGGGCCGACACCCTTGACATGAGGTCAAGGGTTCAAGCTCCCGAAGAGCAATGGTGGAACAATTAATACTGAGGACTACAAGCGGTAGTGTGGGAGGCTGAAACTCGGTGGGAACCAACGGCTAGATAGGTGGGGCCAGCATGAAGTTGGGGGTCAGCGAGCAATCACTTCGGTGGGAACCAACGGCTGGATAGGTGGGGCCAACTTGGAGCTGGAAGGCCAGCGAGCAATCACTTTAGGATCGACTCCTTGTGCGCGGTAGTTGAAGGTATATACCTGGGAGCCATTGTGTAGCTACCGCGGTTTAACTGGAGGCAATTTCTGAGGAGCCGGGGGTTGTTTCCTCGAGAACTAGTTAGACGCAAGCCTGAAACCTCGGTATAAAAAAAATAATAATAATAAAATAAAATAAATGAAAGGCCGATCAGTAAAATATTAATTTGATTCATTTATTTTTTTATAATTTTTAGTTAAAATAAGATTTTTTAAATTTTAAAAAAATTATATTAAATTAATATTGTTCTTTCACGTGTCAAAATTGAATATCTGTACAACAATGTCAACGAGGAATGGACCGAATGATTTCAGTCGTGTCTTGGTACACTTATTTTCACCTATTTTTACGACACATTTGACATTGAGTAAGGCGACAAAATTTCGCTAACTTCCACCATGCAAAATGTATCGGATTTTAAAACATAAATAACATTCTTTAATTAAATTATTATTATTATTATTTATATTTAGAAATTACTATATTAATTATTAAAATATTTTAACTAAAAGTTTAAAACTTTAATGATAACATTTTATTCCATCTTATCATGCTAATATATAATTTTTTTTATATATATATTTCATGCTAATAGCATATCTTTTCTTTTATATTTGATTTATGCTAATAGTATAATTTATCTACTATATATAATCCTTTATTCTATATTTCATTCTCTCATTTGATATATTCTACGTACAATGCCAATACCATAGTTTATATGTGATAAATCCTTTATTTTATATTTCATCTTAGCCTCGATGCTAATATCATAATTTATCTTATACCCCAGTTCATCTACTAAAACTATCTAAATCAATAATTAATACAATAAACTCATCTCCTACACAAATCTAAACCAATTTCATATCAATTAAATCTTTTTTTTTTAAAAAAAAAAAAATACATTCGAGATGTTGAATGATACTACAAGCATCATAACAAAGTTTGTTTCAACCTCTATTGCAATTAAACAAAAAACAAAGTTTGTTTTTTTAGTATCCAAGTGTGAATATGTACAGCGTATTTCATGAAACAACTTGTTTGTCTTTTTACGTTTTAACAGTCTTATGTCCATTATTTGATTTAAGCATCGTAATATTTCAATTTTTTAAGAATATTTGATAAGCATCATAAGTTAATTTAATTTATTGTTGTAATTATATTTACCGGAGTAGAATCAAAAGATTCTAACACCGGGTCGTGTTCTTAAGGAAGGTTAGCCGGACTAAATCGTACGTTTATTCAATGCACAAAAACGAAAATAACCCTAAACATTCTAATCAAATTTGTCGGTTGTGATTAACAACTACTAATTCTTGAAATTAAGCTATTTAAATATCGCAACTCACAAATGAAGTACAAGAATATATAAACGAGCTAGGGTGTCGGGGATAATCGCTTCCGGTTCTACACACATCTAACGGCAATCAACAACTCGGTTAAAAGGCTCGACATCATTTAGCAGTTTAAACTCAATAACTCTTCGTAACATGCGAATAAACATAAACGAGCGAATCAACGAAACAATTAACACATAGACAATACGTCTCCGAACATATATGCCTACTCTCAATGAGCCGAGTTCCACCGATTTCTCCCCTCTCGGTAATCGATTAACTAGGTTAAAATAGTGATCAAACATCTAACCCTAAGATTAATCAAACTCATAAAGAATTGAGCTATCAACATGCATATAAACGAGAACGAACCGGACGATTATCCCCTAGCCCCTAGCAAATGGATTAGCCACTCATTGTCATTTCAAGACAAGCATTCACATCAATTAAAGCCATCATTTTCATCACAAACACAATGAAAGAGAAGAGAATTTACTATTAATGTGCAATCCAATGTCAAAAGCAAATACAAACCAAGTCCAAATGCCAAAAGTCTCCAAATATTTCTTGTTCAAAACATGAAGAACCCAAGAAAAACCAAGAGAAAAACTAAGAGAATGGAAGAAGAATCAAGAGAATGAGGAAGAATGGTCTTCTAGGGGGTGAAAAAACTTCGTTTACAAGGCAGATGGTCGGTCAAACATGCTCCACTCACGAGCACTTCCCTCCAGCATTCAGCAAAATCGAGAAAATCCCACTTCTGAAAAACAGGGTCTAGCGGCGCTAGGGGGGTGTTAGCGGCGCTAGCCCTCACCTAGCGGCGCTAGGGTATAGATGGTCGCAGCTGCAGAAGCCCGCTAGGGCTGGTAGCGCCGCTAGTTGCCGTCCCATAGCGGTGCTAAGGGACCCTAGCGGCGCTGGGGCCTGGACAGCACCAAAAAAATTCCCTTTCCTCTTGTTTGATCTCGACTGGCACTTCTCGGGTTCTGCCCGAGCTGAAACTCGACCCCCGAGTGTTTGGTCGCACGGAACGGCATAGAACTCCTCGGAACCGGAACGGAATCGTCAAAAACCTGTAACCACCACAACTGGAAAAACACGAAAAACAAGAAATATAGGAAGAAAAATAACAAAAATAACAAATACACCAAAATAACAATGAAAATACAAGAAACGACTAAAGGGACCGGAAAATCCTAAGAAACGACCTAAAACAGAGGAAAAGACCAACAAAATACTAACAAAAATAACAACAAAAATGGAACAAACACTTATGATGAGTGTATTTAACTAGTCGTAATATTTTCATTTTTTTAGAATGTTGGTAAGGATCATACGTAAGTTTAGCTTCTAAGTTTTGACATTTAAATAATTAGTTTGGCGTAGTGAGATGAATTTTTTAAAAAAATGTAGAGTTTATCTCATAAGCTACATTATGTAATTTTTTTATTTTTAAATGCTTGTCTAAATTTTTATCCAACTAGTTTATCAACTACTAGTGCATAGCCCGTGCGATGCACGGGTAAACAATATGACTTTCATAGCATGTAATCTTGTATTATCACACGTGCAAAAAAAAATCTACATCTTAAGTTCATATTTTATGTTTTTAATGAAATAAAATCCTTCATTTTAGATCATATGTATTTAATCTGTCCAAATTTATCTACATATCGACAAATGTCCAAATTTATCTACATATCGATAATTTAAATTTTGAATTTGAAGATAACCCGAATCTATGATTGCAAAATATCGTTTAATAAATAAATCAGCCGCAACTTTAGGATTTGGTATTTTGAAACCTAGAAAAAAATAAAATCATTAATTTAGGGGGAGTTATGTGATAGATCTATCTAAATATTGTATACATCACGTTTTACAATTAAAGCAATTTAAATATAGAGATTAAGATATTTTGAATCTCTGATTTAAACAAAGACCATAAAAAATTTGATTTGGTATTTTGAAATTCTTTTAAAAAAATCATTAATTTAGAGGATGATATGTGATAAATCTATCTAAATCTTGTATACATCACGTTTTACAATTAAAGCAATTTAAATATGGAGATCATTCTTATTTCAAATCTTTGATTTATACAAAGACCATAAAAATTTTGATCGTTTCAAAATTAGACCCGTGTATTATTTTTCTTTATAAATAATTGTCAAACAAAACAATTGAATAGCCGCAACTTTATTCTTTTAATTGAAACTGCCCGATTTAATGGTTAGAAAAAATATTTTCAAAAGAAATAAACAAATAATTTTTTTAATTTTACCCTTAAATTTGCCGTAATTTTGTTTAAATAAAATTTGTTAATCAAAACATATGTATTAGTCGATTTTATAGAAAAAAAAAAGTTTCCGATATTTTGAAAATACAAAAGCATATTTTTATGGTTAGAAAAAATAACACATAAGTTTTTTTATTATTAAATCAGTCGTAATTTTTTTATTAAAAAAAACTGTCAAGCAAAGCAATTGTATTAGCCGAATATCTAGTTTTAAATTTGGAGAATATAATTAGCCGATGTTTAATTGAATTAGCAGTCGTGACGTACATTTTTATTTAGATTTAAAAATATCTTATTGTAACCAATAACCAAATTTAATTGATGTTGCCCGTCCATTATCAGTTTTTGATATGCACATCGTGTCAAACCATCGCAAATATTCGATAGATCGAATTTAAATAGCAGCCCACTTTTTTGAAAATAAAAAAATAACAAACTCTTCTTTTTAAGGACAACATTTAATGTTGTTCATTTTTTAGTAAAAAAATATTGAAAATATAATATAAATAGCATGTAATTAATGTTGATCAGTTTTGACCAAAGATTGACTTACTATTTCTTATAAATGTTAATTCTTATTATATATATATATAGATTTTTATCAAAAACTTATCATTTTAGTTAGATTTTAATCCATCTCCTATCAATTATAAACTTAATATTTACTTATAAACTATTAACTAACTTACTAACTAGATTTACCAAGAATATGGAGTTTGCTTTTTATTAGCACAATGTCCTAGTCATAACATTTTAATGCCTATAAAATTATTTTATTAATTTAAAATTTTGTCATACTATAATCATATTGATCACAGAAGTTTAAACATCAAATTAGTATTTTATCTCAAAGTTTCTTTCGTAAAAATTAACTACAAAAGTTATCATCGGGAAAATGAACATAAATCCTAAAAGACACATCCATCCTTGAAAAGAGAACATAAATTGTCCATTTTTACTGTCTTCCTAATCATTAAGATTGCAGTTTACTTTCCTTTCTCTTTTTGACTTTTTCCTCCTATTTTTTGGGCTCAATTTTTATTTTTATATGTTTTTCTAATCACCAGTTAGAAATTGTGTATGTTTGTTGTATGGATAGTTGGAATATCCACTATATATTACACATAAATGCTAGGACTTCATTATTTATGAATTATTTTATTCTCATTTATTTCATACTCAAAATCTAATTCAACTTTAATTTAATTCTACTATTTTTAATATTATTCATATAATTAAATAATACAAACCAATCATTCTTACACATCACATTAACTTCAATTCACTATTTATCCACTCACATAATTTTAACTACCAATCATTTATCTCTTACTTTTACATCAAGTTAAATTTAATTATTTTATTTTAAATATTATTATAATACATTCTTAAAATTCCACTAACAACTGACCATACCACATTTTTTAAAATTGACAATGGTTAACCAAACTAATTCATTTTGAACAAAATAAAAGTGGAGAAGAAAATATAAAAGTGGAGAAGAAAATATAAACCCAATGAGAGCGGGATTGATTAATTAAATTAGTAATTAATTGTGTTAGTAATTTTACTCTGCCTAATCTATATATGAATACACACGCAACACACCTTCCTTAACATAAAAAGCACCCATGTACAAAATAAACCTCATATAGCTCACCATCCTAACAAACTGATTAGCCCCAAAAGTTACCAGAACCTAAATATAAATTCAAAAATAAATAATAAAAGAAAAAGATGGGGGGTAAAACGGGGAAGAAAAACCCATGTGTGCATGCAAAGATAGCAGCCTGTTGAGGCGCCACGTACCCCTCTTAGCATGCAAACACCCCAAATAACTTCCCGCCACGCACCTCCTCACCCATCCTGCAATACTATCCTCGTCACCACTCACCTCACCCAATATAAAACCCTAACTCCGTCTTCCTCTTTCTCCTCACACCAATATATGCTCCCAAAAAATAAAAATAAAAAATGATGAGTAGCGTTTGCGCCGATAAGCAACAGAAGTTGCACCAGCTCTACCACCACCACCACAACCTCACCAAAAAGCCCTCTCCCCTCCGCGACCTCGACATCCCTCCCCGCAAGCTCCGCCACCACGACCACCACGACCCCGACGGCGCCGCCGCCGCCGCCGCCGCCTTCTCCAAGTTCCTCCCCGCCGCCGGCTCCGGCTCCGACTCCGACGACTCGGACGATGACCCCTACTCGTCTGACCACTTCCGTATGTTCGAGTTCAAGGTCCGCAAGTGCAGCCGCAGCCGCAGCCACGACTGGACCGACTGCCCCTTCGCCCACCCCGGCGAGAAGGCCCGCCGCCGCGACCCCCGCCGCTTCCGCTACTCCGGCACCGTCTGCCCCGACTTCCGCAAGGGCACCTGCCCACGCGCCGACTCCTGCGAGTTCTCCCACGGCGTCTTCGAGTGCTGGCTCCACCCTTCCCGCTACCGGACAGAAGCCTGCAAGGACGGCAAGAACTGCAAGCGTAAAGTCTGCTTCTTCGCCCACTCTTCCCGCCAACTCCGCATAGTTCCGGCAGATCTCGAATCCGACGACTCGCCCACCAGAACATCCTCCGACAACAACCACTGCTGCCCCTTGTGCCACTCCGTGGCCGCCGCCGCCGTGGCTGCGGCGGCAGCAGCCGCCGCCTCCCCGAACTCCACCCTCATCCCCCACGCCTCGCCGCCGCCGTCCCCGCCGGCGACCTTCTCGCCGGAGATCTCCCGCTTCCACGGGCTCGAGGGGATGAGGTACAAGGAGGCGCTGGCAGAGGTCATGGCCGCGTTCGAGGCCATGAATCCGGCGGCGGCCGACCTTCCTCCGCCGGCCTCCGGCGGCTTGCCGTGGCTGGATGTGAACTTCGATCAGGAGCAGTCGCAGTTCGCGATGTCGCCGGGTTCGGGTCGGGCCCGTCCCGGTCCTGGCCCGACGAAGTTCTCTTCTTCCTTCGCGGGAAGGAATCTGATGGAGGGCGAGGGTGGTTCGACTTCGGGCGGGCCGGATCTGGATTGGGTGAATGATTTGCTCACTTAATTAATTGGAAGTATTGAGTTCAGATCTGATTGAGCTATGGATGGACTGTTGCCTATACATACAGAAAGTGAGTATATATAGGCGAAAAGAAGGGTGGGCTACTTTTGTGATTATTTTGCTGCAGATTGTTGTTTTCCCTTGTTTTATATCTGTTTTTCGATTTGAGTATTGTGGTGTTGATTATTATGAATGTTATGTTAGTAAGTCCTTAATAATTGATGTTGATCAGCTTGGAAGATTTGTGCTGATAATCTATGTTGTAGTTCGAGTTGTGTCTGTAATATATTGTTGTATTTGGTCTAATGTTGTTGGGTTAATTATCAAGAAATTTGTGTTAATGGTTTGGCTTTTTGATTATTATGCACTTTAATTTGAGGATTATCTTCTTTAGGGCTTTCTTATTATTTTTTTTAAGATTATATACCGATGATTGTCAATCATATCTTCATTCCACTTTATGTTTCATATTGTACCCATGAAAATGAAAATCAATGAGAAGATAAATCATGAGTCGCTAAATTGAAGGCTTCCTATATAAATCAGTACTCCATCTGTTCTAAAATACTCGTCTTTCTGGCTTAAAAGAACAAAATTACGTATTTGAAGGAATTGGTTAGCTTATCATGCTATTAATTTTTTCTAAATCTCCTAATGTATTTAAAATACCTTTTTAATGGTTTCTCTTTCCTTATCACTTTTATAGTTATACACGGAGCATTTAAAATAAACAACCATGAAGTGAAACTACATAATTTTACACTTTTATAGTTATACATGGAGCATTTAAAATAAACAACCATGAAGTGAAACTACATAATTTTAGGATTTGAGGAGTACTTATCCAACCAACTAGTACTAACTTCTACATAATTTTAGGATTTGAGGAGTACTTATCCAACCAACTAGTACTAACCCGTGAGAGAGATATTAAATGAATTATTTTAACAGGCTCTATCTGTTTAAGTCTGAAAAGGGTTATTATTCATTTTCCACCTATTTTAATCACCGTTAAGTCTTGTTTAAGTCTGAAAAGAGGTATCATCTATTTTTCACCTCTTTTAATCACCGTTAAGTCTAAAAAAATAGGGTTGTAATATATTTTTTTCACATCTTTTAATCAGCGTTGTTTTATTAGTCAGAACATTAAACGTCACCGTTAAGTCTAAAAAAATAATAGGATTGTAATATATTTTTCACATCTTTTAATCAGCGTTGTTTTATTAGTCAGAACATTAAACGTGAGCATGTTAGGGCTAACTTGTAAAATAATTAATATATTATCTCACTAACACATTTATACTAATATAAATTTAATTTTATTATATATATTTATTCCTTGATAGAAGAAAAAATAACAATTTTACTTATTCTTATTCACTATATAATAGTTAATTATTAAACTCTGTTGCCATATAATGTCATTATTATTTATAAAGTTATACAAGTTGCACGTCTTCTTGTTCTTTTTATTTTATGTAATGAAATATATTTAATGCACGTTGGTATTATTTATATAAGTAATCAATTTAAAATATGTAAATAAATTTAAAATTACATAGTGTATAAATAATGTACAAAATATACACATATAATATTTTAGAATTTAATTTTGTATAGTAATTAAAAAATTTTGATTTAAGAAAAGTCATTAAACTCAGTCTCTTCTAATATCAATATTTTTCTAATTTTCATTGTAATGATTATTCTTATTATATATATAGATTAGAATTTTTACGACACCAACCAAACTAAATATCACAACAACCAAGTAACAATTATGAAAAAACCCATAACACAACATCAATAAATTTGGTAATAAAAAATTTCCATACATATATATAAAAATATGAGGATTCTATATTTCTATTAACTGATGTATACACCACGTGTATATTTTGTTAAGGTATATTGGAATGTTCAATTTCATAGCATGATAACAATCAATCTTAAAAAACGAAAATCTTATTGAAATGTCAATATTTTTCTGTTAAAAAAAAAGTTTCCATAAAAAACAATTATATCATAGAAAATTCATTGTGTGATTGAACAAATTTCTATAATGAAGCCCGATTTTATGTAAAAAATTAAGCAACAACTTTCACATTTTAAGGAAATCAATTAATGTTGGTCCGTTTTTGCTAAGAAAATAATAAATAAATAAATTGTAATTAATGGAAAGTATTTAATGATGAGAGAATTTGACCATATCTGTTTTTAAAAATCGTAATAGAAAAACAAATACTCCCTCCTATTTTTATTATTTGTCATCCTAACTTAATTGATCATTTGTTAAATAAATGTCGTTTGAGCTATTTTGTACATATTTTTCCATCATAACCTCATCTAACTAATAAATACACTACGTCTTTTCATATTCACTCTTCATCTTTTCTCAAAACATCAATCTCTATCCTCATTAATGAGGGTTATTATTGGCAAAAAAAATTTTTAATATTGTGCAACTTCGCAAAACGACATTTATTAAAAATAAGAGTGAGTATTAAATAAAATTGTATAATACAGAAATAGTAATGATAATAAATGCTATTGACTTTTCTAGCTACTAAATTTGGTAAATAGGACTTCCTTTAATATAAGTATAGATTAGTTTATAGTTATCTAAAACAACAATTAATAAGTAAAAAAAATTACACATTTGAACGACATTTATGTTAAAACGGAGGAAGTAGTATTTTGTTTTTAGGGTTTCCATATATAATATTTTTATTATTTATCATCTTTCCTTCGTGTGGGAGAGACGATGATGCAAAACAAAGCAGATTGAAATGTGGAAGGACCATATATAATATAATTGTTGATGTGAAAATCTAGGTTCCATTTAATTGATAATATCCGAAAGTGGACTTGGTAAATGGTCTTAAGCCCATATGGATGATAATTATGAGTATAGGGATTTACAAAAAATTTAAGTACCAAACTGTCTTGGTGTTATTTTCACGGTATTACCTTCTCAAGCAGGAACATATAATTAACCAGCTAAGTTTTACAATTAATGTCAATATATATTCTCACATGGACGTATGTTGTGTGCAAATATGATTACTTATCAAATTCTCCAAACATAATTTAATTCCTTCATAAATCTATATATGGAGCTCGTACTTTATGAGTTATCCATGAATGATATATCGTTCCTACTGTGAATGATTTCTTACCCGCCAGAGAAATTAATAATCATTAGTACACGCATCTATATATGTGATCGATGTTCGGGTGATTGCAGATGATTGCGGATGACTACTAGGTATTATTGATTGATTCCACAATAAAATCATTTGTCACTAAGTTTTAGCACAAATGTTTCCGCAAATTTTGTTAGTAGCTCTGTGGATAATTATGGATAACTCTATATACAAAGTGTTGTTCATTGGTCTATTGTCGAAAAAGTAAGAATAGCTCTTTACGGTCCATTGGTCAACAAAAATATGATATCTAACCGACAGCTTAATAAAGCACTATCAAATTCTAATCAGTTTTTCCGGTCACTTTTAATTTTTTTTCCCATTAATTTTTACAAGAAACAAAAGCTTATAATTATCAAAATTTGTACATTAACTTATTAAATTTCTCTTGAAAGAAAAATAATTAGTAAGGGATCAATGTACATCATTAAATGTTCCATTATTAATATTCATTAGCTTTCACGGTGAAAATCTTCAATGTGTATCCGTCTTGTTTCATTTTAAGAAAGTAGAACCGGGTTGAGTAGCTTGATAAGAAAGTGGAGATCTAATTTCTTAGTTGATACTATAATATATTTTCTTATTTTTACTTATAATCATACGATAAATCCCAAAAATTAAACTAAAACTAAATATAAATGAAATGGCTTCATGGTAGGGAATTAAAATTAAATTAACATGATCACAGTTGATAAAAATAGAATCATTAGCTGTGAAATACATTTCCACTCTTAAAAATTTTCTTCACCGTGAAGCAAATTTGAGAATAAGTGCATAGAAGATAACGCCACAAGGCGTCGACGTAGCTGCTTGCAAGTGGGGGACACGTGGCCAACATGCAGAATAGAAGGGGTGATGGGCAGTGGATCGGTACTCCATTTTGTCCTTTATTTTCTGTTTATCCGAAAAGCAAAAGTTCGTGAGATAGATCGTACAGTACTTATTAGTTGCTTGTGGCTGTGTGACAAATTGATTTTAACAAATTTGTTAGTTTCGTGGGCTTTATTTTGTGTCCATTCTTGACTTTTTCTTTTTTTCTTTGAAGTTTTTTTAGATTAAAATTACTATAAAAATATGTCTTAAGTTCTATCAATAAAATGAGGAAAAAAATCACATATATTTATGGGACTCAACCTACCTGCTTACGCCACTTGAGCTAGACATGATTCACTAAAAGTAACAGAATATTAATTTCACCTATTGCTATTATGTAATGTAACATATGGGTAAATATTTCTGGGACTCATAATTTCTATCTTATGACTGGTGGACTATGCTGAAATGGCCCATCAGTCTTTTAATGACCCATGAACCCTGTTGTGTCTGAAGGCCCACTAAGTACCAACATATAACAAGTATTTGGGTCAATCATTAGATAAAAAATTTCTCAACAATTTATCCATAGAAAGAATGTAAAGGGATCGTAAAGCCCCTCCTTCCTTTCTCCTTTTTAAATGTGAGTATGGGCTTGTGTAGGCCCGTTAAAATAAAATTCATCAATCTACAAACTTGGGCCTATATGGTCAAACAAAGGATATAGACATCAGATGGTATGTATTATTACCCCATCTTCACTTGCTCCTTCGACTTCTGGGTCAAAGTGAAGTTTTTATCCAAGCTCCAAAAGAAAGAATCTAATAAATTTCAATAAAAAAATAAAAATTTGCACCCAATATGGTGAAAAGAATCGATTAAAAATATGATAATAACTCACAATAATTTTCAAGAAAAGTATATATATGGTTCAAGATTGGATCGACGGTGAAGGTCCGATTACTATAAACCGATTGTTCTAAGTTTATGACTGGAAATGTGAAATAGGTTTATGATATGTAAATGACATATAGTGGTAATATGACATTTTTTAAAAAAAAAAATGTGTTAATTGCTTGAGTGTGTGTAAAACTTAAAAATTGCAAGTCTACAATGTGTATTAGCTTCAACATACTGAGCAACACATACTAACATCTTAAGCCAATGTTACAATGCTTTTGGTGAAGTATTAGTATAGATCTTGAAATTTAACTTTGTCTAAAACAATTCTATTTGTTCAAATTTGATTAGAAATTAATAATATTTTAAACTGTAATCACGTGATTATTCCCTCACCATTGAGGTTTTTGATTCCCAAGTACGTTGCATCAAATTACATATAAAAAAAAGAAGAATTTATGTAGAATTAATGTAGAATCAACTTACTCCAAGCAGTCAAATTTAGCATATTCTAAAATTAAATCTATAGAAAATTTTATTAGCAATGTGCATTTGATGTGAATTTTACTTGATTCTCTCAAATTTAAATTGAGCCACGAGGTCTATGGAATGTGTGGCCACAATTTAATTTATTACCAGTTGTTCACTTTTATTAGTCAATGGTTCGGTTCCCACTCTGTTACAGCTTTTATTTGATGGGATAGAAATCGAATTCCAATTAAACGATTAATTTATTGAATTTGAACAAGGTTCTTTTGGGAGGATTTCAACTATGTAATTATCTGAGTTTTTTTATATGAATCTTTGTGTATGTACGTTCAACAACGAATACAATTTTAACAATTAGAGTGGTCATTTTTTTCCCTCTCTAATATTTTTCATGTAGTTGTTTTCTATCACTTATCAGCTTCGTCAGCTATATTTTCATAATATATATAAATATATATATTTTCTTATAAAAAATAAAATATTATATTATTAAAAATAACCTAAATAAAAATATAATATTTTTAATATAAAGATACATTTTTTTATAAGAAATATATGATCCTATATTTCTAACAATTAAATTCAGTCGTACAAAAAATTTGGAATAGTTTGTTCTTTTTTCCCTTTATCTCACCAGTAGTAAGCAGCCGCGCCGCACGTGAGACGTGGCGAATAATTAATAATTAGGCAAGGTGTGAGAGAAAATAGAGTAATGGGCTTTAGGCCCACTTTAAGATGTGCCCCACAGACAGACGACTTTCTGCCGGCACAGGCGGCGCTTGCCTTTCTGCCCCTTCTTTACCACACGTTGCCTCTACTCTACGCGTACACCCATTTCTTTCTTTTCGAATTTTGTACATATTTCGATATTTTATAATTATTCTCAATAATAAAATTGTGTGTGTGTGTGTGTCTGTGTGAAAGGAGATTGGGGAATCACGGGTGGTTGCAGACGCGCTCGTACTGGATTATCGCGCCCCCACGTGCTTTGACGTGTCCTTTCCTTCCTTGTTTCTTTCAATTCGAAACTACCTTTTCACCCCTATCTTTTTTGTTTATTAGTACGAATCCCGTGCGATGCACAGAAGAGATATTCATTAATATTTATAAATTAAAAATATTCATTAAATAATACTTATTAATTAAAAATATAAAATCAATACATAATACAATTTACCTATATTAATTTATTGAAAATGCTATATGAAATATAATTTGTGTAAACTTACATAAAACACGTCTATTTAAAATTAGTACACAACATGTACGGTGCAAGTAAGTGTTAACATAATAAATTATGTTATATTCATTTCAAAATAAATCATTTAAAAATTTATATTAAGAAATCTGATTTGACTATAATTTGATTCCATAAAATAATTATATTGCTAGAATTTTATCATAGATTTAAAAATCTATGTGAATAATAAGTATAATTATAAAATTTATATTATTTAATCAATTAAAATGATTTTTTTATAAACTGTCAAAATAGAAAAATTTAAGTAATTGAATAATTTATATACTATAAATAATTGACTATTCCATTTACAGACAGGTTAATATTGACCCGTAAATTATGAATAATTATTTATTTGACTTTTAAATTCGGAACCCAAATTTGTCGGTTACCTTATCTTTTAAATTTATCAACAAATTCTCTAGAATTAAATTACAATTTTTAAATTTTATTAACCAATATTGATTCAAAGATCTTTCTGATTTTCAAAAGGATTACATACCAATTTGTCAAATTATCATCAATATCTTATTGCAAGTTGTTATGGAAATACGCTAAAATTTGAGAATAATATCAGCTTGATTTTATAACAAACCAACCTAAAATTCGACTTTCCTACTCATACCAAATAAAATTTATACTACTTATTATGTTTTTTAAATTTCTAAATACACTTCTATCCATACCTAATAAAACACATACCATTTAATTTAGACATTTCATACCAAAATAAAATTGCCAATTTTATACCATAAATCCTGACATTAATAATAATAACACATTTCCTACCAAAAATAATAATTGCCATCAGATACCTTAAATAAAATTTCACACTTTATACTAAAATTAGATTTATTAATTTTGCTAATTTGATACCATAAATTGATTAATTAATTTACACAGACGACATTTTTTGAAAACTTTTCAAAAAGATTACGAAGTTTAGTAATTCTAAAAATTTTAGGCGATATTTTAGTTTTTATTTAAATAAATACAAATATTTATAGATATAGATAACCAAAATTATAAAATATGATTTCAAACTACTTATCCAATAATTAATCACTTGAATTATTTTAAAAATGAAAACCAATGCCTTTTCAATTAATTGTTGAAGGTTACGGTTAATGGTCTTAATACATATAGATGCACTTTTGAAAATCTAAACGCACACCAAATTGGTGGATTGACCAAAGTAAATTAGGAAAAAGAATAAAGAGCATGTTTGTTTATATGGTCTTAGTACATATAGATGAGCATGTTTGTTTATAAAAAAATTTGGTTTTGTTTGGATTTTTTGATTTGGTTTGATTAATTTTGAGAAAAGTGGTATGGTTAGTTGTTAGTGAGTATATTAAAATAATTTTTAAAATAAAATAATTAAAATTGATTTGATGTAAAAGTAAGAGAGAGAGATTTGAAGTGATGGTTAGTTAAAAAAATGTGAGTGGATGAATAGTGAATTGAGGTTGATGTGGTGTGTATAAATGAATGATTGATATTATTTAATTATATTGATAATTTTAATAATAGTGGGATTGAGTTAAAGTTGAGTTAAAAAAAAATAGTTGAGTTAAAATGTTAGAAATTTTTTAAAAATTCCATAAACAAACATGATCCTGGATTCACTTAATTTTAGGATGAAGCTTAATTTTAGGACTTCACTATCCCCTGCTCTATTTTTTTAGGACTTCTTAAAATTAGTGACTTTAACTGTACTCAGTATCTTATTGAAATAAATAAAGCTATTTTGAGTGGATTATTTTAAGCGTAATTTTATGATTTTTAAAGAATTCAAATTTGATGATAAAATTTCTTTATTTAGTAACTAAATATTTTTTTGGCGGGAAATAGTTACTATTTTAAAAATAATTAATTTTTTTATATACATAGATATATTGAGTACAGAAAATTTTGGGATAAAAAATAATAAGAATGTCTATTACACTTCTTATTGTAAATGTCTAAACATCGATGACCTTAAAAATTAAAAAATATATTAGCAAATTAAAATTGGATATAAAAAATTTGTGTGGACATTTATTTGGTTTATAACTTCCACCACGTCATTATATGTGGGTAAAGATAATAGTAATATTTAGTATAAAAATAAAGAATTCATATAATTTTTTTGAGTAATTTTCTTTTTTTTTTTTTACACTTGAAGTGTAAGTTTATTTACGAAAAGGTATAAATTATAATCTTGTTTTGTAAATGTTTCCCTTCAATACAAATATATAATGGACCTATTGAGCCGCAACAGGGAGTTTGTTAGGAGTGGACAATTTATCTTTAACAAAACATATTTGATTTGTACACTAAATAACTACTAGATATACTTCCAAAATCTGCAACTTAAGATTAAATTTTTGAAATTTCAAAATAAAATCAAGCTTGATTAGGAGGGAATGCGAAATTTTTCAAAAAAATTACTATTATTGGTAAAGATTTAGGCGGGATTTCCGAATAATTTATATTTACTATTTAGGGATTTTGGGTTGCCTCTTTATATATTAATAGATAGATTAAATCACTATATCATTTTAATATATTTTTTTTTGAAAAAACAATCTATATCTAAAATTCTAATACAACCTTAGAAAATCAAGACAGACTGATATAATTCTAGGATCGGATTAGAGATGTTAAACGGACTAGTCCTAGCGATTTTGGGCTAAACAGTTGGGGTCTAAAAAGTCTGAATTTAATTGTGCTACCAATAAAGAGATCCAACCTTCACCTTAGCGGACTTCGGACTAAACGGGTGATACGGGCTATGATTATAATAATAATTATAGAAATAATAATGATAATAATATATCAAAAAATATCAAAAATAAAATAAAAAATATAAAAAAATAACGACTAGTTAACGATTGTTTTGAACGGCTACTTCGTATTACCGTTATATATATACAACTACACATCATATACGAACACACATTACAAAATCTTAAATAACATATTTTTTCTCAAATAAAAAAAAAATTCTAACTATTACTTATAATGACTATTTTACTAATTATTTTGTACACTTGGGGAATTTTTACAATAAATTCCATCACTATGTTTCATATGTTTCCTATTAGTTGTTTTGATTGATTTAATATTTTGGTGTGAAGTACAATAATAATATTGTTATTAGTTATCTTTCAAAATTATAATAATTCATTATAATGTTTTGCTGTGGAACTATCGGATGACTCGGTTTATGGAGTCATCCATAATTATCCACAAATTATGTATTAACATGTATCCTGCAATAAATATATATTAAATTAGATACGTGTCAATACATAAAGTTATGGATAGAATTACTGATAAAATTACTGATGCACATAGAATTACTGATAAAATTGGAAATGGAAACGGATTATTGACCTGTTCCATAAAAAGACAAATTAGGAGAAGGTGCCGCATGGCGTCATTAGTACTCTACAATCTACATTCACTCGTAAAAACACCAAAGTATTCTCCACAAATTCCGCCGACGCGCACACATAAAAGAAAAGTGGGCCCCACCGAAACCAGCGGATGGCGCCACGTCCCCTTCTGGGCCCCACGCCGTCTGCTGTCGGCTCCCCCACACGCTTCTTGTTTCCCACCGTCACTAAATTATTTTATCCGCTCATGTGAACCCTACAAAATATTTTGTATTATTTTCTTTGATTATGTAAAATGTATGCTGATAACTATAGTTGCATCTAATTTATTTTTTATTCTATTAATCACTGTCAATAAATTACAAATCTATTTCTTTTTATGTGCAATTTTTAGGATGAATCGAAATCATAACACGGTTATTAATTTGTCTTTTATAAGTAAAAACGGACTATAGAATAAATAAAGGATTTTAAAAGTTCAAACGATATTTGTTTAACTAAATTATTAATACAATTTGGGAGTATATTTGATTCTAACAGCGTTTCCCATCCAAATTATTAAATTTTATTATTTAGTTTGCTAAAAGTCTATAAGTTAAAATATTTTAGTCCATTTCATTTTGTAGCTAGCTAATTTTGTTAAAAAGTGCGTAATGCCCACCTTTTTCAAATAGCTATTACGCCACATTTTCTTTTTCCATTGGAATCATTTTTTGACAATCTAAGAATCACAGTCCCAAAACTTTCAAAGCACCTTATTTTAATTTTTCTTGACCTAATGTACTTGTCATCAAATTAATCAGGGATTTTGTGGCATTGTTATCGTTGATGATTCGATTTTTCTTTGCCGTAAAATACTACAACTTGTGTAGAGTTTTTAATTGACCATTGCTTTGGAAGAAGGCATAATTGCTTAGGGGAAGATTGTATATTATTAAAATTGGTTTTGATGGAATTTATTTGTTAAAATAAGTTATTTTGAAGGATAGCGAGTTTGTATTTATAATGTTTAAAATGAAATGATTAATATTGATGTCATATAAAAGTAGAACAAAGTTTATTGAAAATGATAGTAGTAAAAAATATGTGAGTGTATGAATTATGAATTAAGGTTGATGTGATGTATGAGCATGATAGATTGATAATATTGATGAGAGTTGGCATGGATAAAAACTGAGTTATACTTTGAGTGGAAAGATGTAAAACAATTATTTAGTAAGTCAAAATTGATTTTAATTTGTAGTCAATCTCCCACGCCATTACTACATAAAGGCACCGTTTGTTTACAAGGATGGAATAAGACTAAATTAATATGTGGTGAATGGATTGTACTATATACATAGTTTTTAAACCTGGCCCGGAAATCGACCCGGGCAGGTCTCCGGGTCATCGGGTCACCGGTTCAACCGCCGGGTCACCGGGTCAATTGCTGAACCGGATAATTAATTTTAAAAAATTTTAAATTATATATAGAGTATTTTGTCTTATAAATATACATAAAAATAACAAAATTAAATATTTTGTATATAAAATTTGCACATTAAAGTGCTAATAATATGTATTTCATGATAAATATTTACCATATAAATATATATAAATAGTTTTATTTTTTTAAAATAAAAAAATAATAATAAAAATATATAGGACCGGGTCAACCGGGTTGACCCAGCCAGGTCAATGCCCCGGGTCGACCGGGTCAATGCCGGGTTGACCGGGTTTTGATCGGGTCTGTTGTTTCCCGGTCCGAATAGCCCACCCGGACCGGTTCTAGCTCCGGGTCGACCGGGTCCCGGTCGACCCGCCGGGCCGGTCCGGATTGAAAAACACTGACTATATAGATTAAACTACTATATGGCTCGACCCTGAAAGTTAAACCAGTATATTAGCCATCCGAGTCGTTTATATTAATATAAATAAGATTTTAATGCATATAATTATTTTTTAATTTATGAAAATAAGAATTTTACTTAATTTTGTTCATCATATACTATTATTTTATTTTTAAATTTATTAGCATATAATGTTATTATTATTATGTACAGTACTTATAAAAGTAGTATTCTCTTTTTATTATTACAATAAATATTTAATACACATTAATATTATTTATTGATGTAATTAATTTAAAATTATATAATTAATTTGTAAATAAATATTGTGCCATATATGTATTCTATTCAATTTTTTTAAATTTATCCTATCTCACCATGATTAAAAAAACTAGTTTTTGTCCCGTGCATTTGCACGGAAAACTATATGATACATGAAAAAATAATAAAAATTATAAATAATAGTAAAAATCATAACAAAATCATTGATAAAATTAAGAAAAAAAATATAAATATTCTTAAACACTTCTTTATTAAACAACGTCGTGGTTTTTCTATCGTCAAAATCTCCTTCAGCTCAAATCAAAATCTTCAAACCCCACTGACTCGTAACTCTAAAAAGCGTCACGTATAATTGCTCATGACTAAATGCAGAGCTCTTCAGTAGTAAGCCGACGTGCGACAGAGACTGTCTTTGACTCTTATTGATCATGTCATATCATAGGAAACACTTCTTTGTATTGTTTGTCCTTGACTCTTATTCATTGATAGAGATTGTCCTTGTTTCTTAATAAGAAAAATACCATCTAAATATAAATAAGTAAATATAATATTAATTTTTTATATAAACAAAAAATTTAAAGTAATTGATAATGAGTATAGAATTACCCTTGCGGATTCAAGTTATTTCAACGATGTTCTTTTTATATATCTAAGATTTACTTTTTTTTCTGATTTATATGAATATAAGCACATTTAACTAATATTCATAAAATTTATTGAAAAAAGTTACTATTTTTTTGAAAAACAATGTTAAAGAAAAGTAACACAATGTAGGTTTATTTGTCTTAATTAACTAAATGATTCACTTAATCAGTCTAAAGTTTTTCGTTATTTATTGCAATTTAATTTTACCATCATAACTAAATACCTTTGATTCAACAATGATCAATAAATAAATTTCTTCTACAATTATGAGAATTTACATCTTACAGTTTTACAATTTTTTCCAAAATTACCATAAAACTATTTCATCTTTCCTTTTATTAAATTACAATATATTACTTTTCCTTTTTATTATTTAATTCATTTATTACTTATTATAATTATTTATTATTCATTACCTTTTCTTTTCCTTTCATTTTTCTATATATGATATATTAAACTAATCTTTTTTCACTGCTTTTGATTTAGCATTCATTTATACATATAATACACAAACAATTTTACCTGTCTTTATAAATAATATTTAAATTTATTTGTAAAACCAGATTGAGAATTATCAAATAAAAATTTAAATTAGTTTGTAAACTGGAAAAAATATTACCATACCATAAAACAATCATTTTCTTGTATTGTGGATAATATTTATTTAGACATGTATTTTTTATAAATTAATTAAATTTTTTATTTTTTGAAAAACTGAGCATAAAACACGTGCTTCACATTAAATAATATCATTTGTTTGTAGTTTACTATTTACTATATATTTGTGAATATAAAATATTTTACTTATTTTATGTTGTAAAAAATATCAATGTTTTCAAGTATCAATATAATAGATGGATATCGTACTAGTTTCCTTATAACTAAACGCACTTTTATAGAGTTTGGTTGTTTACAAAACTAAATAAATAAATGAAAACTGAAAATTTAATTCAAATTTAACTTAACTCTATTATTCACAGTATTATCAATATAATTAAATAATATCAATCAATCATCTTTACACATGACATCAACTTTAATTTACTATTAATCTACTTACATATTAATTACCTATCATTTCGAACCATATTTTTTTACTTTTACATCAAATCAATTTTAATTATTTTATTTTAAATATTATTTTAATACAAATTTAAAATTTTACTAACAACAATATATACTATTTTTTTTTTAAAATAACTCTAATTAAAAAAATCAATTAAATACCAATATATTTATAACTAGCAAGCCCATAATACCTCCTTTAATTTGACTACCACGTAAAAATTCGATATTGAGTAGTGACCAATAAAATATACTCCGTATATAGGCTTCTAATATCAAATTAGCCATAAGGGAAAAAGAAGTAAAGTAGACACTACTAGTAATTATCAATAACTTTAGGAGTGCTATCTGCAATTTAGACTTGAATTTGAATTATGTGTTGGAATCCAAAATTGAGGCGAAAGTAGGAAAAATTAACAAAAAAACTAAAAAAGTAAAGGTCCAAAGTGTGCAATTAATTATGAAGGGCGGCAAGCAAAGGCTAAAGATAACACGTGCCGTCCACCTTAGGCACGACATGTACCCCGTCAACACGGAATTCCTAGGTCTTTGTGGGCCCCTCAACCCTCCCCATTTCAATTCTGCCGCCGTGGGTGCGCTTCCCCGCGGCGGCGCTGCCGCCCTATTATTATTACTTTTTTAAGCTGAATATTGAAATATAATTAAACAAATTTCTTTCCTTGTACAATAAACTTAGGAAAATACTGTAACAAGTGATAATTTAAAGGTGAGGAAGAAATACAGAAAAAGAAAAAATTGTGCTGCCTAATGAATTACGGTCTGCTGCACAAATCAAAGGATCTATGTAATAAAAAATAGTAATAATAATAACAATTCAAAGATGGCTACACTTTCTTGGTTGCGCCTAATTCACTATTGAAAAGGACGGTTTAGGTTTATCTTTAACAATTTTTAATTTTGTTTTCTATTCATCCAAATGTTTCTTTATCTTTTTATTTCGGTTTGCCAATTGCAATTAATTTTATGCAAACTAACTAAATAAGTCCGTTCAAATTCCATCTTTTGTGGCAGAAAAAACTAAACCCACCCAAGAGTTATTCACAAGTTGCATCAATAATGTAAAAATTTGAAACTGAAATGCATATAAAAAAAATAAATTGGAGATTAAAAATAAAAGAAAAAAATTCCAAAAAAGATACTGCATTCAATATAATAATATTATGAAATACATCTAAATATTAGATCTGATGCAATCCGGATCAATTACATGGAATTACTCAAAAAACAACTCTTCAATTTTTTGATTTTGTTTTCTCAAATTAAGAAAAACGAGAAACTAATGGATACCCTAGCAACAGGCCACAATTATAATTATGTAACAACAACCGGAGAAATTAAACTCTCGGCTGAAAAAAAGGGATCCATCTCTTCTTAAAGCTTATTTACAGATCAATCGTCAGTTTTTCCGTCACCATTCAAGCCTCGACCGGCGGCGGCATGTTCAGATCGAGATCCAGCCCTCTCTTGCCATCAGATCCGTCCACCTGGTTCTCATCCACCACCGACGACGTGTCCGACTCGCTCCGCCACGCGCCGCCGCGTGGGAAACCGACGGCCGCCGGGTTCAGCCGGTATGCCACCGCCATGCCGGGGTGCACCATCGCGCCGAATGGGAACACAGGTTGCCCGTTGGGCAGAACCGCCACCGCCGCCTGCCGGAGGAAGAACTGGTATCCGCCGCCGGCGGGCTCCGCCACGGTCACCCCAGACTCCGGGCCGACGGCGCCGAGGCGGCGAGTGAGGTCGAGCTCGACGGGTCCACCTCCTCCGCCGCCGCTGGAGGACTCGACGGTGCTGCTCTGGCTAGGGCTGTGAGCGGCGGCAGCGGCGGCGGCGGCGGCGGCCTCGGAGGGATGGGGAAAGTTGGTCTTGGCCTTGGGGCCGCGGAACTCGCGGGCGGCGGCGTCGTATGCACGCGCCGCTTCCTCGGCGGTGTCGAAGGTGCCGAGCCAGACGCGGCTCTTCTTGCCGGGGTCACGGATTTCGGCGGCGTAGCGTCCCCACGGCCGCTTCCTCACGCCCCGGTAGTGGACCTCCCTGACGCCGTTAACCACCTTGCCGTCGCCTCCGCCGTTGGCCTTCTCTTTCATCGCCATTGTTGAGATATAGAGAGAGAGAACAAAGATTAATTTTTTTTTTTTTAGTATTATTAATTTTGTGTGTGTTAGAAAATTGTGCGCCGAGGATGGCTGAGGGCTGGTTTGGGTACGAGGCCTTTTTATATAGGGAAAAAAATGTTGGGGGTAGGGGTGGGGCGGTCAACGAATGGTTTGACTGGGGAAAGGGGCCGCCGCCCNATGTTGCTTCGAAATTAGATATACAGTGATTTAAATAAATAAATTTTGTTTTAAAATGAATATAGTTAAATTAATTCTAGTGGCACGGGGTTTGCTTCGATTGTGTCAATTTAATTTAGTACGGGTGTTAGGCCATGTGCACCATAAGGTCATGTATAGATTTGATTTTTCAATTTGTGTCAATGGTGAATTTGTACGGGTGTAAGGGCTTGTGCATCATAAAATCTATGTATATATTTAACTTTTAGCTGCATTTGGTACATTTGAGAATTTGCATATTTCACTTTTAGATCTATGTATATATTTAACTATTAGTTAACTATTGTTAGTTTTGAAAATGTAGATTTGGTTAAATTTTAGTGCCTTAGTGAGATGTTAAAATAATATTTAAAATAAATAACTAAAATTGATTTAATGTAAAAATAAAAGATAAATAATTGGAAGTTATATATAATTAAGATTTTGTGAGCGGATGAATGTGAATTAAAATTGATGTGATGTGCAAGTATGATTGATTAATATTGTTTAATTATTTAGATAATATTGAAGATTGTAAATTATGTTACAATTGAGTTAAATTTGAGTATGAGTATAAATTTTTTTATAAACAAACGTGTTCAATACAGCGAGGCACAAATGGATGTGTTGTGGCTAAAATTGTTACATGTAATTGTGAGTAGTGGTATGTATTAATTTAATTATTTAAAAAAAATATAACTCTATAACTTTCTCATGAATCATAATGTCTTAAGTTGAGTTGAGTGTTATTATAATGTATGAGCTTAATATACACTGCATTGGTAATTGAGAGATTCCTCATACCGATTATACATGGTAATTTTAAAAATAACAAATAAAAATAAAAATGTTCTTATACATAGAGGACGAGTCAAAATACTGATAGATATCTAATGTCTTGTACAAAGAAGATTTTATAAACAACATTAATTCATTTTAACTAGTGTGTGGTGGCCCGTGCGATGCACGGGAAAACAATATTTTGATTATATTGTAAATTAAATAAATAAATAGCATTAATCATCATTTACTCATTATTTTTAAATTAAATCGGGTTGGACACAGTCCGACTGGATGGACCGAGAACCGGTTTATACCAGTCTAGTGCACTTGAATAAAATATTTGCTATCGAATCCGTCAACACCAGTCTGTTGGACTCGTAGGATCGATACAATTTTCTAAGCAAATTTTGTTATATTAAAAATTATTTTAAATAAAATTACATATTTAAATAAAATAGAGATTTATAAATTGTTTATCAATTAGTTTAAACATTTGAATTTATAAATTGTTTAGATATTTAAGTAACACATTTTATTGCAATTTATTACAAAAAGTACTATATATATATATATAATATTAAAGTATTATGTATTAAAATCTGAACAACCACAAATGATTTAATAAAATAACTTGATCGTTTCGATGACGGTCCAGTTTTGAAAACCTTATATTTACCGTACATTAATAAAATAATTATTTTGTTCACATAAATAATAATAAAATGATATATAACTATTCATAAATCATTAATCATGTTGTCATAAAAGTATTGTTAATATGATTATTTGAAGTTTGGACTACATCACATTCACGTAATAAAGTATTTTCAATATTCAAATTTATATTTAGGTTCAATAATCGATTTGGTCTGGTCAAACTGATACATAACTTGGTTATCTGGGACCAACCAAGTTGTGTCAAGTTTTTTTTACTATTTTAAATATCAACTAAAAGTAATTCAATCAACGTGGGCAGTACTCTAATTCAATCACCCGATTGATCCAAAGTAATTTCCTTATTTTCTTTAAATATAATATTTAAATTTATGAAATAAATTTTTTTTATGATTTATATGTCTACACCAAATGATAGTATATTAAGATTATAAATTATATATATAATGATGAATTATTTATTTTTATTTTATGCATATTAATTAAAAATAAACATAGTAATTTAAAAACAAATCAAGATTAATTGATTGTGTATGCAATGTAGAAAATATTTTTAGCGTTCAATATATATATTTAACATGATTGATTTTTTGGATTAGAATATATATATTAAAAATGATTTTATTATTAAAAGTCAAAAAGAAAAGATGCCATAAAGATTACAATTTGAAAAGTTTGTAACCATTAATTTAGGAACCATCCGATTTTAAATGATTTATAATTTTTGAAACAGGATACGTGCATTTAAAACCCATTAATTTAGGAATCATCCAATTTTTGGATAATGAATTAAAATTAAAATGTAAAATAAAAAAATTGCTGAAAATAGTATATAATAAATGTGGTTTGACTTTTTCTTACTACTATTTATGATAAATGTTAATTCTTATTATATATAGATAGATTTTTTATTACTAAATTTAAACTTTCTAGAATAGAAAGAAAAAAAAATGGGACGATAATAGAAACTGCATTAATAATCCACAATCTCTATATATAATTATTGAAAAATAATTTGCCAATTCTTTTCGTTTTACCGCTCTTTCCGTTACATTTGCTTGAGTAATTATATTTTTTTTTTAATTTGCCAATTCTCTTCGTTCTACTGCTCTTTTCGTTACATTTGCTTGAGTAATTATATTTTTTATTTATTTTATTACATAATACTTACGACAAAGTAATCATAAAGTCATATAAATATTCAATTCTATATTTTTTTAAAAACAATATTTATTTAAAATTATCATTTTTTTCAGCTGATTAAAAATATTTTTTATTTTAATTAATTAATTATTTTTATAGCATAAGGAAACTCTTTAAAATTCCATACACAAATGTTATAATAATCAATATTGTTTTATTTAATTAATTAGTCATAATCTGTCAAAATTGTAAAACTATTATGACCTTCTCGTAGACTTGTTAAATGAGCCGGGAGAGGTTCTCGACATTAGCACTCCGATAATCAAGTCAGTCACAGATGAAGACGATGGACAGTGTATGAAAGCTCTGAAAGTATAGCTTAATGTAGAGAATGTAATGTTGGAATGTACATACCTCACTCGTATATATAGAAGTGTGTTACCTTATTACCCAATACTACCCATTTGAGCTGCCCAAGCTGCCCGAACTATCTGTCTATATTGCCCAAGTTGGTCAATTCTTTTAGGCCACGCGACTCTATCCACATGGTTATTGTTTTAATAATGTTCATTCTTATCTATTTATAATTTTGTATACCTTATTAGACGGTCTTGTCGTGCGATCTACTCAGATCACTTCGAAGTAAAGTGTTGTCTGTGCTGAGCTTGTATGCTCTGCTCATCTAGTATTGACCAGTCATACATTCAAGTCGAGTTTCAACCTGACCATCTAAGAGGCTCAACTTATTGGTACTCTTTTGATCTTGCGGCGTCCTCATCGACATGTGGCGTCCTCGATCTATAACTCCATTCGACTTGCTTGTAGCTCCGTTCTAGCAAATTATTTAGCTCTACTCAGTTGACTGGTTTGTCGGGATTCGACCTGGTATAGTATCCCACATCATAATCAATATAAAAATTAATATAAGTTAAATATATTTTATTATCCTATATATTTACGAATGATAAATATATATATTATTTAATTTATAATTTTAAATGTTACATTCACTTTAATAATATGTTAATTTTATTTGCTAAAAAGATTGAATATTAATTAGTATAATAATTATGGGAAATGGCATATTTTTATTGTATAATTCCATCCCAAAAAGTTGAAGAAATTTTACCGCAATCCGCAAGTCTACGACACAGGCCCACACCTTAATTCTCGCGTAATAAATAAAATAAAGGCAGACTGATTAATTTGGGGCGGCGCAACGCAAGATAAAGACCGGCGACCCCACGCGCAGAGTAGAATACGGCATCGCATACGAACCAAATAAATACACGGTTACAATATCACTTGTGAGTTGTCCCACATCGTTTATATATAGAAAATAGACTCACCTTATAAGATTAATGAGCTACTCCTTCTTCCACTAATTAGTTTTAGGATGAAATCCCATTTGGGCTTCATATGAGTTTTTTCCCTTCTTTCATAGTGTCCTTTATGATAGTGGGCCAGTATCCTTTCCCCCAATTTCTGTCATAGTATCAGAGACCTTCATGGTGTCCTTCATGGTAGTGGGCCAACACCCTTTTCTCCAGTTTCTGTCATAGTATCAGAGCCGGTTCTATCTTGGACCGTGTGATGACGTACCCGTTGTTTATCCCCCACGTACCCGTACCCGTGTTTCTGTCATAGTATCAGAGCCGGTTCTATCTTGGACCGTATGATGACGTACCCATTGTTTATCCTCCACGTACTCGTACCCGTTTATGAGAGCCTCTTTGTAGTAGGGCTTGGGGCACCCAGCCCAGTTGGGCTTGGGCTTTCGAAAGACCTGTTTGTAGTAGGGCTTGGGCTTTTATATATGGAAAATAGACCCACCTTATAAGACTAATGAGCTACTCCTCCTTCCACCAATTGGTTTTGGGATAGAACCCATTTGGGCTTTATATAGGCCTTTCCCTTCTTTCATGGTGTCCTTCATGGTAGTGGGCCAACACCCATTTCCGCCAGTTTATGTCATACACTACGAATCTCTCCCTTACTATACTCCACCGCCCACTGTCAGTTTGTTAGGGCTACTGAGTGTATCTACATAATATAATGTCGTATTTTAATTTGACTTGGTTTTATTTATGTTGTGATGGAACAAAACGAGCTTGTGTTTGAGCTCTCGAACAATATTTGTATTGTTCGTTTATTACTAAAACAAAAAATAATGTTCGAGATCGTTCGTTTAATTATAAGTCAGAATTAGTAACAAGTTTATTGAAATTGTTTGATTATCTCGAGATCGGGTTGGTTCAAAATCCAATAACAATTTTTTAATAAAATAAATTCGCTGAGATTTTTGGACATACGATTCTTTACTTTGCTTGCGATCAGGGTTAATGGGTTGGTTCTAAGGGGATGTTTGGATATAAGATTTATTGTGTTTGTTTGAATTTTTTAATTAATCAGGGTTTATTTTGTTATAGTTAGTTGTTAGTGAGATTTTGAGTATATATTAAAATAATATTTAAAATATAATAATTAAAGTTGATTTGATATAAAAGTAGGAGATATATGATGTGAAGTGATGACTTGTTAAAATTATGTGAGTTGATGAATATCGAATTAAAGTCAATGTGGTGTGTAAGAATGGTTGATTATATTACCTAATTATATTTAATATTTAAAATAGTGAGAGTGAGTGAAACTTCAGTTAAAAAAAGTGGTTAAAAATATTTGAATTTTGTCTAGATTTCTTGAATCCAAGCAAACACATATTTTTATTAGAACTTTGTATTAAACATATCACACACACACACACACAAACATATATATATATATATATATATTATATTAAATTAATGATTGCGAAATTCGCGAAGAGACTCGTGTTTGTTCGGTTGACAAACGAATTTAATTTTCTATTGTTATTCATAAAATGTGTCGATTTGAATAACCCATTACGTGATGATGTAGACGACAAGTTTATCGGTGGTATACAAAACGTCGACCCGAGCATCCAAATGGGTATCGATGCCATTCTCTATGTCGATCACAGATGGGTTAGATCTACGTCCTTATGACGTAGAACGATAGTCTCTTCACATCGCGAATAAACACTGATAAAACTATTATCTGCCGGTCCCCTCGCACAATGTCAAAAAAATTGCCTCTCAAAACTGGTACACACGACCCAAAATGATCAGCAACTTGAGAAAGTTGTTGTACCACGCGACGCCTTGCATGTAATAGACCCACTGAAAAGTCGCGATGTGTCCCGACAATAATATAACTTATTGCTCTTCCCCTTCTATAAATAGACATTCATTGTGTTCAAGAAAAATAATCGAAAACTAAAGCAACAAAAGCCCCTAGAGTAATTAATTGTAGCAAAAGCTAGCGTGTTAATGCGAGCATTCGATTCTCCTTGACTTTCTGTTCTTAAATCCCTAAGCATTCAATTTTCGTTTTGTCTTTTTTTTTTTCTTGAATTTCCATAGAACTACTTTGTCGTAGTCTTATTGATATCAACACATCTGTTACGATATGTAAACATATATGTATATTTACGGTGGGTTTACGAGTCGTGCTCTATGTATACATATAGAGTACAACTTCGTAAATCTACCATAAATATACATATATTTTTACATACCCCGTAACATTTTTTGTTCGAGCCCGACTCGATTAATATAAAAATATTTTTGTTGAACACGAACTAATTCAGACGAGCTTTTGTTTGCGAACTATCACTTTTGTAGTAATAATAATCACAATAATTCATCATCATCCTCTACCACCGAACCTCGGACCTACTTCTCACCATCTCTCCAATCTACAATTAACACGTGTGTCCTTGCTTCCCAATACACGTCTTTCTAACAAACAAACCCGCGTCTCTTTCTCTCCTTTTTTGTTTGGCTTTTAATTTTCATTCCTTACTTAAGTAGCATCTCTCTCTCTGTGTGTGGGTTGAAAATTATAGTGGCATGATAATTACGGGGCTTGAAGTGATATTTCATCCAAAGACTTGTTCGCTGAAGCTTACATTTGGAACCAATAAATGCTGCTTTTCGTGACTCACGTTATTCCACTATCCTGTGGATAAACTAATGTATGGGCTTTTTTATGTCACAAAATAAATTCTGACTGTCGGCATTATGCAAAATAATAATACTTCTCAAGTTTTTACAATCTTTTTAATGATCAAGTAATTCTACATTTTTTGTTTTAATATTTAGCGAAAATTGTGACGTGTGCAGTTAGCCATTTTTTTTTTTCCTTTTGTGTAGCTCGTAATAATTTGTGATCCAATAAACAAAAATAAAAAAAATTGGCCTGAAATGGATAAATCTTGTAAAGATTCTGAAAAGACACAACTATAAAAACAAAAAAAATGAAAACGTCTAACAAGTCTATGTTCTGTTTCCCAAGGGCACTTAATCTGTCGGTCAACCTTAAGTTTTATATGTAATTAGTATTTACTTGTAGATTGTTAATTTGCCTACTGGCATAAACAAAGGCACCACCCTATTGCAGTAGTCTAAATTAATTTTCAGACCTCAGATATCTTACTATTAGCAACTTGAACATAGTTTAGCGAATGCTATTCAAGCATATATATAAAAGCGAATAAAAGAAAAAATGACAAAGGAAGAAGAACAAAGGAAAACACCTGCATTTAGTCTGAAATGTGGAAAGATGAGAAAGAGAATCAAAACGAAGAAAGAACCGAGTATGGTTTTTCCAGATTACAATATCATCAATTTAAAACCAACCATACTTAGCAAGTTAATGTATACGTAANAACAAACAGAGTTACTTCCAAACGTAAGGTGGCCATACACTTAATCGGCAATGACAAAAATCCCGAGCTTTCTTGCTGTCTCCGCAACCTATACGATAGAATAGATACGCAATAGATTAATAAATCGGCAATTAATTTCTCATCCAACAAATTAAATTGACATTTTTACTAAATCTTCCTAAAAATAAAATCCGCACAAAACTAATTTTTCTTACAAATTTTTGCTATTTCGTTTTGCAACTTTGATCCTGTCACTCAAATTTACATATTGTATATCATTTTATGTTTTATAAATTATTTAATTCTAAGATTACCTGAATTAAGAGTAGTATGTTTGGGTGGATAAAATCGAGTTGAAATTGAACCCATCATGCAATTTGGTGCGATTAGTTTCAATTATTTTGTATAGAAATTGATCTTTTTTTTGAGTTAGTGTGCAGTTCAACTATTTTCTTTGATTGGGCTACAATTTTTAAAATTTCCCAATATTCATTTTAACGATTTGGGCCATTTATTGCATTATTGTTCATTAACAATTTGGTACAACTATTTTCTTTGATTGTGCTACAATTTGATTTAAAATTTTTCAATATCCATTATTACGATTTTGTGCCATTTATTGCACCATTGTTCATTAACAAATTGGCACGTGACATGTGAAAACAATATTATATTGAATCGAATTATAACTTACATATATAAATAGCATCAATCATGATTTACTTATTATTTTCAAAATCAGACCGGACTAGAAAGTTCGACTGGACAGACCGAAAACGATTTATCCATCGGTTCCGTTCGCCTTAATAAATGTTTGCTAGCAACCACTGAACACCATCCAGTCGGGCTGGTATAGTCGATATTGTAACGCCCCGTTCGTTTGTTAGAATTTTTGAATTTTTATATTATTATTTATTTACTTATATTGAATATTTGTCTTATTTTATTTATTTGCCGGTTAGGATATTAATTGCTCGTTCCATTTATCTGTCTATTATTTAAATTGTTATGTGGCTAAAATATATGGTTATTATATGTTTATATGTTATTACTGTCTATATATATATAAAGAGGAATATCAAAGCATTAAATTATATTATCATGCATTAAATTTTATTCTCCCTCCAAAATTTTCAACATTCAGTTTCATTTTTAAGTTACAAAATAACTTGCTTGAATGCCATAAATTATGAGCATAAAACAATCAAGAGAGTTACAAAATAGTACTCAAATTTTAAGTTACACCCACTCATGAAAATGGCAGGGTGTATTAACATAGAGAAAATTGTTGTAACGGCTATTCCATAGCAACAAAATCTGAGAATTATTTTCTTAATTCATTTTTTTTTCATGAATTAAATTATAATTTATTTTTGTTTTCTTTTATATTGTTATCTTTTTAAAGTATTTTTCTATGTGCAAATGCACATGTTGATTACTAGTGTATTAGAATATTTATGATTTATTTGATATAAATTTTAAATTGTTTCGGCGATTTTCGGTTTAATCACGTAAACCGAATTAAATCCGTTTTTGAGTCGTTTCCACCCGAACCTTGAATATATCATTTTGAACAAGTGCTTCAATTATTCGGTTCATTGTAGCCCATTAAACCCGGCCAATTTCTCAAAAAGACCGAGCCGCCCCAATGCTTTAAAAAGGTGGACCTTTTTATTTGAATTTCAAATTTAAGAAGGCCCAATCAGTGAGTTTGTTCCAGCCCATAAGCACTCCATTTGACCGACCTTATTGCCCTTAATTGTAACCTTGATATATTTTAGTTATGGGATAATTAAGCATATAATTTTCCCTTAATTCTCCCGTAAGAAGAGCCCCTTTCTCCGTCTTTCACGTATTTTTCTTCAGATGGCGATTTCCATTCTTCTATCATCAGAAAGCTCTCTTTCTCAAGATCTCTGAGATTCATCTCCTAAAAATCACCCTTCCTCCTCAGATCGTTCTCCGGCGACCACCATCTTCTCGGAAAATCAACCACTTTTTCCGCCGGCGTCCTAGCCTCTGCCATCGACGAGGACTCGCGAGAGCCGAGCCCTCCTCGTAGCCATCGCAGGACGCACGCCGTTCGAGGAGTTGTTCAACTCCGAGACATCGTTCTCCAGCTCAACAGCGCAGATCCGAGGAGTTGTTCTAATCAATCTAGCGTTTTCTCTTTTCGATTCCGAGGTTCGATCTAAATTCATCGCCTCTTCTGCTCTTTCACCTTGTGTCAGCCTCTTTTTTTCCCTAATTGCACCTCGATTTGTAGTTTTGTAGTGTTGAGTTCGTCTGTGGACAATTTTCGTATTGATTTGTGCTAAAATGTTGTTGTTTTCGTTCTATGAAAATCTGATGCGTGCGGTGTGATATGCCTGCTTGACATTTTTATTGATATCTTGTTTGTGTGCAGCAGGATCTTGAAATCAGGTTGTTATTTTTAGCTATTTCCCGATTTGATTTTTTCTTTTTATCTTTTTGAATACTTTTTACAATGCTTCTTTTCTGGGTTCTTATTTGAGCACTATCTGTTGATATCTCTAGCACTGGTCTGGGTCTCTGTAGAAACTGTGGCATTTAGATGAAAAATGATTTCCCATGTTGATTTGTTGAATTATTATTATTCCACTGTTTAGTCTCATTAATTTGTTCAGTTTCTGTCGAAGTTTGATTGAGTTGAGTAGGTTTTGATGAATGTCTTCCGTTGATATAGGTCCACAAAGCATTAACTTCCTCTGGAAAATTCCCGAGATTCATGTTCTTCTGAACCTTTGTTTTCAGTATTTATTATTGTTTTTCAAGTAAAACTTGATAGGTGCTGCATTTTGGTGTGCTAATTGCACATGTATGAGGAGTTGAATGTGCTAGTGTGTGCCCATTGAAGCTGCTACGAAACTATATATTGCGTATGCGCATCTGGAAACCTTTTCATCGAAGAATATAATTCTACTTAGCATTTGCTGGTCATTTCTCAGTAATATATCTTTTTTTTTTCTGTGTTCGTAATAAAGAATGGCGGATAAAGACGCACCAACCGATAGCAATAGCCCTAGCGAGACCAACGCACATCCAGAAGAAAATGAGCACGAAATATCAATCAACGCCTTAGCGAAAAAGGTTCAAGAGTCCCTTTCTCTCTCCAAACGCCACAAATTCTGGGAAACTCAGCCCGTGGGCCAGTTCAAGGATCTTGGTGACTCAAGCCTGCCCGAAGGCCCAATCGAGCCTCCCACCCCTCTGCAAGAAGTCAAACAGGAGCCTTACAACCTCCCGACCCCTTACGAGTGGATCACATGCGACATAGACTCCGAGGAGGTTTGCAGCGAGGTTTACACCTTGTTGACCAACAACTATGTCGAGGACGACGAAAACATGTTCAGATTCAACTACTCTAAAGAATTCCTCAGGTGGGCCCTACGCCCCCCTGGCTACTTCAAGAGCTGGCACATCGGAGTTCGTGTCAAGAGCTCGAAAAAGCTCGTCGCTTTCATAACCGGGATCCCGGCAAGAATCCGCGTACGTGAAACAGTCGTTCTGATGGCCGAAGTGAATTTCCTGTGTGTCCACAAGAAGCTCCGCTCCAAAAGGCTGGCTCCTGTTATGATCAAGGAGGTCACTCGTAGGGTCCACCTGGAGAACATCTGGCAGGCAGCTTACACAGCTGGCGTTGTGCTCCCCACGCCAATCACGACGTGTCAGTACTGGCACAGGTCTCTCAACCCGAAAAAGCTAATCGATGTGGGTTTCTCCAGGCTCGGGGCCCGGATGACCATGAGCCGCACGATCAAGCTGTACAAGCTGCCAGATCAGACGGTGACTCCCGGGTTCAGGAAAATGGAGCCCCACGACGTGCCAGCTGTCACCCGTTTGCTGCGCAACTACCTGAAGCAGTTTGCTGTGGCGCCTGATTTCGACGAGAATGATGTCGAGCATTGGTTGCTGCCCAAGGAAGATGTTGTGGATAGTTTTCTGGTCGAGAGCCCGGAAAATCATCAGATCACTGATTTTGTCAGTTTCTACACTCTTCCGTCTTCTATACTCGGCAGCCCCAACCACTCGATTCTCAAGGCGGCTTATTCGTATTATAATGTCTCTACCAAGACTCCTCTGCTTCAGCTGATGAACGATGCCCTGATTGTTGCCAAGAAGAAGGATTTCGATGTTTTTAATGCTTTGGATGTGATGCACAATGAGAGCTTTTTGAAGGAGCTCAAGTTCGGGCCAGGGGATGGGAAGCTCCACTACTATCTGTACAACTATAGGCTCAAGCATGTCCTCAAGGCATCCGAGCTCGGGCTTGTGCTCTTGTAGGTTTGGGGGTTATTGGGCCCGGCGTCTCTAGAGCATGTGGATTGGGTGTTCTGTGAGTTCTGCCTGTTGTGGTTTGGTGCTCGAACAAAAAGGTGGATTTTTTTTAGAATTTAGTCGAGTTTTGCGACCGAATATTTGTACCGAGTTTCTCTTCGGAGTTTATTTTGTCTTGTGTTGTCTGCTTTTGAGACTGGGATGTTGTCGCTGGATAAAAGTTGGTTATGTACGTTCAACGCTTGTAATTCGTGGTGTGAACCTGTTTAAGCATCCAGACGATGGTTTATGTCCCTGAATAATTACGTTTTATTTGGAAATTGCCGTTTTGTTTTAAGGTGGGGTATCTTTGTGAGTTGTGATTGTTCCTCAGTTTATTATAATGGACTTTGTAGTATGGTTATCAAATAGTATTCGTTTGGATTTCGTGACATTATAAAACTTTTTAAAATTTTGAGATTTTGAAGGAATATGGTGAAATCTTAATTTGAAATTTGTAACATTTTTAGACTTTGATATTTGTGACTTTTTAAGATTCTCGTATTTTGAAAAAATCCGGTGAAATCTTAAAAGCTTGGAGGTGGAATTTTGAGTGAGATTTTCTATAAGGTTTTTTTTTTTAGAAATTCCCTCTATATATATAACTTTTTAATGCATTGAGCTTCAGTGATAGTCTCACCCGCTTCGAAATCCTATGTGACAAATTTTTATGGTTTATCGTTTTTGGCTTGGATAGATTTCAATTTATTTACAATCTAAAAATAACTAAGCTTGGAACATCTATATGTATATGTATGGGATATTTATGATCATTTTTAGGAGCATTAATTATGTTTGAATATCATTTCCTATTCTATACGTGGTTTATAAGGCATAATTTTTTATTTCAATATTTCTTTTATAATTATAAAAAAATTTACTCACATAAATTATAAAATTATAAATAGATACAACAGCTAATAAATTTTTTATTTACTATCAATTCTTTAGATATAATATATCAAATTAATCATGTTTTGATAATATTCGATTTTACATCTGTATTGCACCTAAAATAAATATGTAATTATATTTATCTTTATAATAAAAACTAATCTATATATTAATATTAATTGGAAAAAAAATTATTTAAATTGATTTAACTACAAATTTATTATATGATATAGGTTAAAAAAATTAATATAATACACGTGTTAAGGCATATAAATGGCGGGTGCCATTTTAAATATAAATTAAATATAGTTTTTTATAAAAATATTTGAAAATTATATTTTTTTTTTGTTTTAATTTTAAATGTAAATTTCTTCACGCGCACCAATGTAATATATGGTTATTGTACTAGTATATTGAATAAATGATTTTAAATGTTCAAACCATTGGACGATCATATTTAATTTTGGTGTTATTTAATCTTGAGGGTCGCAGTCCGAGTTACGAAATATAAGATAAACTCTTGATTAATGTCCTAATTTCCAGACATCTGAGGGGTCGTCGACCGCCATTTCCAGGCCTAGCCGCAAGATTCCGCCTATTCGACGGAGGTCAGGCCTTGCGCGCACTTTTCATCATCTTAGAGGTCTTGCACTGCCGCGCCTCGCCGGCCGCCGGCGCCTCGGGCCAGGCCGCTTTGCTGTGGGCTGCAGCGGGTGGGGCCTCCTCGAATCCTTGCCTCGGGCCCTTCGGTGTGTTCTTGGCGACTCTCCTTTCCTCCTTCGGTGTTGAAATTCTTCATAGTCTAGATCTGGACTCTAAATCCGTCTAGGTGGTTGAGTTGCCGCAATTTTCAAAGTTGTTGTATAGTTTTGTTGCTCAGTTGGGCTTCTTTGTTGTGGATGTGACTCAATAGTCTGTTTAGGTGGTCGTGGGGTTCAACTTCTAAGTTTACGGGAGGTATTATTCTGTTTTGTTTATTAGCTGTGAGTTGTTTTTATCTTTCTGAAATCTAATCGTGTCTGACATCCAGTATTCGTTATAGATTTCTAGTCTTGTTTATAGAGTTGGTTTTTGTGTGTGCGATTGGCTTCTTGATGGAGTTTGTACCCATTGGACTAGTATGTTCAAGGGGGTGGGTCCAGACTTTCTGGTTCCTATTGTGTCAGTTAACACTCTATTTGTACTTTTTTTTTAAAAATTTTTCAATTATTAATATAATTATCATTTTTTAAAAAAAAGACCCTTGAATATGTAAGACTAAATCACTATTCATCCTGGCCGAATCTAATCTTGAGGGTTGCGGTCCAAGTTAATAAATACTAATAGACCCATAATTAATGCCCTACTCTTATGTTGTATCGAGATAGACTTATGATTAATGTCCTAATCCTATCTTGTCTAGGGCGTGCTTGTTTATAAAATAACTAAAAAAAGCTGGTTTTTTTCTAGTCTTTTGTGTTAATTAGAGTTTATTTGAAAAAAGTTAATATGTTTAGTTGTTAGTGAAATTTTAAGAATGCATTAAAATAATAATTAAAATAAAATGATTAAAATTGAGTTGATATAAAAGTAAAAGATAATGATTGAAAATGATAGATAGTGATTATGTGAGTGGATAACAATGAATTAAAGTCTATGTAATATGGAATAATTAATGATGATCATATTTAATTATAATGGAGTTAAGTTAAAATTGAGTTATGTTTTAAATTTTGATAAATTTTTATGTTATTTTATAAACAAGCACGCCCTTATGAAAACAAACGGGGCTCTCGAGTTATTATAATCGTCAGTTCTGCGTTTCTCTCCGCGATTTGTTTCCCCATTTTGTTATGGCGAAAACAGAAGAATCTATCGACAGACTAAGCGCGTTGCCCAACGACGTCGTTACGCAAATCCTCGCTCGTCTCCCAACAAAGCTTTCCGTGTCGACCAGCGTTCTTGCCAGAGGATGGACCTCTCTGTGGGCCCACGTCCCCAATTTGGATCTCTACGGCCACGCCTCAAGATCTCGTGTGCGGATGACCTTGGGAGACACCACCGGCGGCGTACCATGTCGGCAGATGCTGCAGAGCATAAACGCCTCTCTCCTCAATAGACCTTATGATTATCATCACGTCAGGGATGAAGATGAAATCCACAAGCTAATTTGGTCTGCCTTCGCTTGCGATCTCCTTAGTATTAACATTGATATGTATGAATTTAACCAGGTGCCGTATTATCCACCCCGATTCACTTGCGAAACCCTAGTCCAGCTGAGGCTTCACGCCACCGGAAACCTCCGATCATCCGATACTGAAAACCTTTACTTTCCCAGCCTCAAGAAGCTAGAACTTTCTCATTTCTTTTATGACTCTGATGCCCTGCCTCGCTTTCTCTCTGGCTGTCCTGTTCTTGTGGAGTTGACCCTCTCTTGTGTACCGATAACGGATTTCTTGATTGACGATGAACCTCCAATCTGCCACATCTCCTCACCCACACTTGAACGATTCACACTCATTCCTGGTTTTTCTGACAATCCTGGTTTGTATAACTCTCCGAACCTGCGGATAAATTTTCCCGCACTCAAATATCTTACTATGGGTAAGTCGACACATGAGGTTATATTCACCTCCCAATTGCCGTCACTAATTGAAGCAGACGTGAATTTTCGGGGAAGATCAAGGTGGAATATACCGGAATTAGCAGAGTTTATTGATTGTCTTTCTAACGTGAAGTGCTTTAGATTATTGCATATTCGTAGGACAAAGGTACGTGCAGGCTCCTCTTTAATCTATTCTCAAAAGCTGAAGTTGATAGTGGTTTGAGAGCAGGGTTTTTTTTTGAATTGCAGATTGTTGATGATCATGCTTTTTTTAAGTTTGACAACTTGACCAGGCTCGAAATCCAAGAGCACGGCCATCCGCAGTTCATGATGAAAATACTTGAGAGTGCTGATAATCTTGAAATCCTAAGTATAGTGAGTGAACTCTATTGATGCAATCGAAAAGTGCATTCTTTTCTTCTGGTGTATGTTTTTTTTTTCTCTTCATTTCGGACATATATGTAGTATAGCTTCTTATACATTTGTTTATCTCAGTTTGATGCAAGACTGACATGTTGGGAGGAGCCTGGACGAGTTCCTATGTGCCTCTTTTTACGTTTAAGGTTTTTGAGAATTAGTTCCGATGTGTATGGAAGGCACGATCGTGAAATGATGAGCTATGTTTTGAGGAATGCTAAAGTTCTGGAGAAGATGGAAATACGTTTCATGGGTCGTCGGAAGACGAAATTAAGTGCGATTGAGCAAATGTTATTGTGTGACGTAGAGCGAAGATATGAGAAGCAAATTTTATTATCAGAGGGAGAACCTGAGGCCTGGGAGCTTATCTTCATCAACTGAGATCATTTATGGTTTTTGAGCTTGCTCTTCATTGGAATNTGATAATAAGTTATATGTCTTGAGTCAACAAGCTAAAGTTGTTTCACATTATCTGACTTTTATGTGTGTTTATCAATCTATGCTCACATATTCTCGAAATATAGGTTGTGTTTCTTTTTTCTTTTCTTTTTTTTTTCAATTATATGCTTGAATTTATTTATTTGTTGGTTTATATAAATAGTTCGTTGAACCATGCCGGTTATCTGAGTAAGTTATGAGAAGATGGAAATATGCTTTGGGTTGTTGGGAGCCGAAGAATGCGATTGAGCAGGTGTTACTAATATCTCACGTAGAATGAAGATATGAGAAGCAAATTTATTTTCAGAAGGCGTGGGAGCTTGTCTTCATCAATTGGAGATTATTTATGGCCTTGGGTTTGAACCTCATGTTGATAGATTAGTGTAGAATTAAAAATAATAGTACTCATACTAATACTTGATTTTTATTTGAACCAATCATATTCTTCTTTCTGTTTGTCAGCCAAATTTCAGATAATTTGGTTTGTTTTTATACTAATTATTTTGGACCGACTAGAACAAAGTTTCTTGGCTAGTCTACCACATCATATTCTTCTTTGTGTTTGTCAGCCAAATTTCAGATAACTTTGTTTGTTTTTATACCCATTATTTTGGACCGACTAGAACAAAGTTTCTTAGCTAGTTTAGATTTGGTTTTCTTTGTATTTGTCGGCCAAATTTCAGATAATTTGGTGTGTTTTTATACTCATTATTTTCGGCTGACTAGCACAAAGTTTCATGGCTAGTTTGGAGCTAGTTTAGACTTGGTTTATTAGTGACCCAATTCATTGTGTCACCAATAAAAAAAAAAGAAACAATCATGAAAATTGGCGACCCGGTCACAATGTGGCATTGGGTCGCGACTGGTTTTCAAGCTTGGGAATGAGACACTTGTGCTATTTCTATTGGACAAGTGTGTTTTTTAGTTAAGATAAAAAAAAATAATTTATATATTTTTGGGTTAATTTATATTAAAAAATAAAAAGTTCAAAAACTTTGTATTTTTCATTCTCTATGAATAGAGACCTTATTTTATAGGTTTTGGAACACTATTGCAATTTCTCTTTTTTCACTCTTTCTCTTATCCTACATTATTAATTTTATCATCTCTTTCATTTTTTGTAGCTTTCAACAAATATAATATGAATCCAAATTTTAAATATCATCTCAACTCTCAAAATTTGATAAACTCTGAAAATTTTTGAAATTTTGAAAATTATCCTCATAAGTCATTTTTTTCGAATCTTACTCAATTCCCTACTTCTAGAGATGCCTAAAACTCACAAAAAATCTCCCGATATTTATTTCATAATGTGCAACAAACACACACAAATCCTAGAAAAGAACGAAAAATGTTAATTGGAGAGTGACAAAAGATATTGCTTTAATTTCATTATAAAAAAGAAATCAAAATAAAGAAAATTAATCATGATTGACAATAATATACAAATAAATCACATGCTCAAATTCTAAAGAATAGTAAATATATTTTAATTTTATTATATGGACATTAATAAAACTATTAAGAAAAAATTAGTTTGGCAATGATTGAATCACCAACTATTAATTGAAAGGATGAAATTTACCTAAACTGTCACTAGTTTATAAATAATTTTGGATGATAAGTGACGGTTTTGCTATGGAGCCAACAGTTAGTTCCATAGTGGAGTCAATTTTTTATATACATTAAATAAACTTACCATATTCTCTGACTACTTAAATAACGTTAATATAATTTTATTAATATGGTAGGTTTATTTGATGTATATAGAATGTTGGTTTTATTATGGAGCCAGCTGTTGGCTCTACGGCAAAACCGAGATACGTGATACTTTGTCCTCCTTGTAATTGGATTTTATTCAATAAGTCATTATTAGGAATAATAGAACTTCTTATTGGATTTTGTGCTTCCTTTCCGCGATCTGTTTCCCGATTTTTGTTGTGGCGAAAACAGAAGAACCTATCGACAGACTAAGCGCGTTGCCCAACGACGTCGTTACGCAAATCCTCGCCCGTCTCCCAACAAAGCTTTCTGTGTCGACCAGCGTTCTTGCCAGAGGATGGACCTCTCTGTGGGCCCACGTCCCCAATTTGGATCTCTACGGCCACGCCTCAAGCTCTCGTGTGCGGATGACCTTCCGAGACACCAATGGCGGCACACCATCTCGGCACATGCTGCAGAGCATAAACGCCTCTCTCCTCAATAGCGCTTATGATTGTCCCGTCTTCGTGGAGAATAGCGCTCATGATTATCACGCCTTGGATGAAGTCCACAAGCTAATTAGGTCGGCCTTCGCTTGCGATCTCCTTAGTATTGACATTGATATGTATGAATTTAACATGGAGCCCTATTATCCACTTCAATTCACTTGCGAAACCCTAGTCCAGCTGAGGCTTCACGCCACCGGAAACCTCGGATCATCCGATACTGAAAACCTTTACTTCCCCAGCCTCAAGAAGCTTGAACTTTCTGGTATTATTTGTGACCCTGATGCCCTGCCTCGCTTCTCTCTGGCTGTCCTGTTCTTGTGGATTTGACCCTTTCTTCTGTATCGTTTATGGATTTCTCCACTGGTGATGAAGATCAAATCTGCCACATATCCTCACCCACACTTGAACGATTCACTCTCGTTCCTCTTGTTTGTCACACTCCGAGCCTGCAGATAAAGTTTCCCACACTCAAATATCTTACTATGGGTAAGGCGACACATAAGGTTATATTCACCTCCCAATTGCCGTCACTAATTGAAGCAGACGTAAGTTTTGGGGGAAGATCAGGTTGGAATAGCCCGGAATTGGCAGAGTTTCTTGATTGTCTTTCTAACGTAAAGTGCTTTAGATTATTGGATTCTTATTGGACGAAGGTACGTGCAGGCTCCTCTTTAATCTATTCTCAAGAGCTGAAGTTGATAGTTGTTTGAGAGCAGGTTTTTCTGAATTGCAGATTGTTGATGATCATGCTGTTTTTAAGTTTGACAACTTGACCAGGCTCGAAATCCAACCGCACGGCCATTCGCAGTTCATGATGAAAATCCTTGAGAGCACTGATAATCTTGAAATCCTAAGTATTGTGAGTGAACTCTGTTGATGCAATTGAAAATTGTTATCTTTTCTTATGGTGTACTGTTTTTCTATTTTGGACATATATGTAATACAACTTCTTACACATACATTTGTTTTTCTCAGTTTGATGCAAGACTGACATATTGGGAGGAGCCTAGACGAATTCCTACGTGCTTCTTGTTACGTTTAAGGACTTTGAGAATGAGTTCCGACGTGTATGGGAGGCACGATCGTGACATGATGAGCTATTTCTTGAGGCATGCTAAAGTTGTGGAGAAGGTGGAAATACGTTTCATGGGTTGTCGGAAGACGAAATTAAGTGCGATTGAGCAAATGTTATTGTGTGACGCAGAGCGAAGATATGAGAAGCAACTTTTATATTCAGAGGGAGAACCTAAGGCCTGGGAGCTAGTCTTCATCAATTAACTGGTTTATAAAAAATTTTGTACAACAGAATTCTATTGAGGTTGGAGGACCATCCATCTAGGTCAATTGATGAAAGTGATAATAAGTTATATGTCTCGACTCAACAAGATAAATTTGTTTCACAATATCGGACTTTTATGTGTGTATCAATCTATGCTCGCCTATTCTGCTCTACATGTCTCGATGTATAGGTCGTTTTTTATTTTATTTTATTTTTTTTCAGTTATATGATTGAATTTATTTATCCGTGGCTTCACATAAATAGTTCGTTGAACCATTCGGGTTCCCTGACTAAGTTATGAGAAGATGGAAATACGAAATTTGGGTTGTTGGGAGCCGAAATTGAACACGATTGAACAGGTGTTATTAATATCTCACGTCGAAGAATGAAGATATAAAAAGCAGAATTTATAGTACTAAATTCATTAGCTTGTAATTATATATATAGATAATAAACGGAACTTATATTTTTAGGGAAAATGCTCACATGCCCACGGTGGGCACATGTTAATATGTCCACCGCTGATGTGGCATGCACACATTGATGATGTTAAATTCTGCTTTTTATATCTTCATTCGACGACGTGAGATATTATTAAGTGAGTTAGAATTATTACACTTGAATTAATTGTGTAGATCAACTCATCATTACTTGGCACAATCGTTCTCATTACTTAATAATGGGTTGTCAAAATTCTTATCTAACAATTAGAGTTGTAGTCCAGCTCGGCTCGTTAAGTAAACAAGTCAAAAATCAAGCTCAAGCTCAGCTCGTATCAATACTAACGAATCGAGTTCGAGGCTTAATGAGCTGTTCTCCAGTTTTAATGAACCAAACTATAGAAAATTATATGGAATTTCTCTTTTCGAGTCTTAACGAGTTGAGCCAAACCTAGTTTAATAACGAAATAAGCTTTAAGTAAGATTGAAATCGGCTCGTTTATCAAGCGAGACGAGATGAAACGAGCTCACGAGTGACTCATATCGTTTAACAGCTCTACTCACAAGTGTCACTGGCAAATATAGAAACATCAAACTATCACGACAAGACTTTCGGTACAATCCATTTCACTCGATCAAATCATGCATCTCCTACTATGTTTGCCTGAGCAATATAAATTAATAACTTGCTCATTATTTGAGTTGACAAACATATTGAGTATCACCATTGAAGTTAATTCTTCTTAATAATGATATTACTAACCTACAATATCCAGTTAAAATAATTATATATATATGTACATATTAATTTGTATGTTGAGATGCATACACATGTGGTTGGATTAATTTAAATATTTTACCAAGATGATTCTACATTATAATACCTTTATATACAAATTATTATGTAAATATAGCATTTTTCTTAAATCACAAATTACGTGTAATCTAAAATATAATAAACCTTACAATATGTATACTAAGTAATGTTCCAAATTGTCAACTATATACACACAATTCCACAAATGATTAATAATAGTCTCAACGACACCATGACCCCAAAGTCTATCACTAAAGCTAAAAGATACTCTCAATCCAAAGAACCAATTGCCTCATATTACCGTTTATTCAACCCACTCACCGCCGTTAACTACCCACAAAATTCAAAAAGCTAAAAAGACTTCCCCAACGGCTATCCAAACCTAAAATAAAATAAATAAACAATAAAATAAATAAACATTTTTCTACTCATCAAATACACGTCTCCATCTTAACCCGTAATTCGCAGAATCCACAGCAAAATCCCCAAAATCCGATCAACAAAATCAAACACATCATCACCCACCACCGTTCGCGCCGCCACATGGACTCCACGCCGCCGCCGCCAGTCTCTCTCTCCTCGTCCCGGCCCAAATCCACCTCAAGGCTCTCCAAGCTCCGCCATTACAGCGGCTCGCCCATACCCCAACTCTCGCTCGAAATCGTCCCTTCTTCCCCCAAAACAGCGCCTCCATCTCCGGATGTGACGGCGATATCGCCAAGACCGCCGTACACTCTGCCTCTGAAAGAGTTCCTTGTGCTCTCACCTTCGCCTATTAAGAAACCGAAGGCCCGTTTGGCGGAAAGGCCCGAGGTGGGCGACGAAGGTGGCCCGGTGGAGAGCTTTGGGGTTAGGAAGAGGTGCAAGAACAGAAATTCGATTGCTTCGCCAAGGAGCGTTCGGAGGTCGAGGAGAAAATTGGAGCAAGATGTTGTTTTTAGAGAGGAAAGAGAGAGTCTTGGAGGGGAGGAGATTTTGGTGAAGCCGAGGAAGAAGAGGCACGGTGAAAGACCGAGAAAAGAGAAATCGGCTGCGCCTTCTAAAGTCCCATCGCCAAGTATGAAGTTTCTTGATTTTTCGTTTTCATATTACTGCTCAATTTGATTATTATTATTGTTTGATTTAAAGAAACAAATTGGTCTCAGTTTCATGGGATTAAATGGGGTGTTTGTGTGTTGGGGATTTAGGAACTGTTGATGGTGTCGGGTACAATCTTGATGCGATTGGCGAGATTATAAATGATTTGGTGATGTGGAAGGACGTCTCAAAGTCGAGCCTTTGGTTCGGTTTTGGATCTCTCTGTATACTGTCTTCTTGCTTTGCAAGGGGGGTTAATTTTAGGTATTCCTCTGCAAATGTTCTGTTATTTGCTCATTCATGACTCTTAATTTTTTATCTGTTTCTTGAAATTTGCCTAAAAAAAACTGTTCTTGTGACTGATATTTTGGTAGCATTTTCTCGATTGTATCTCGAGTGGGGCTTCTATTCTTGGGATTGGCATTCTTCTCCAATTCAATGCGCAAGCGGTATGAGAAACTGAATATATTTCAAATTTCCTTAATATGTTTATAGTTTTTCTTTGCTGTTTGTTTACTACTATGCTGCACTTGTTGAGAGCAGGACTGGCAATGAAATTAAGCACGAGTTCAAGTTGAATGAAGACGATATACTTCGAGTAGGCAGATTAATGCTACCGGCTGCTAATCTTGCTATTTCGAAAACAAGACAAGTGTTTTCCGGAGAACCAGCCATGACCCTCAAAGTAGATCACTAGTTTCTTTCTATATATTATCTTACACCGAAAATTTTAGATGCTCAAATACAATGTGCTCAATGTTTCTTCAAATCATCTTCAGGTTGTTCCGATTTTTCTCATGGGAGCAGAGTACGGTCATCTTATAACCTTATGGAGATTATGTGCACTTGGTAAAGCTCATATATGTGTATCATCATGTCCAATTATTTCAATATAGTGATTTCCTGAAAATCTCGGTTTCTTTGATAATTTTATTTTTTACAGGGTTCTTCATCAGCTTCACAGGCCCGAAGCTCTATTCAGCCTACTCTTCTCAGATACTGAAGAAAGGTCAGTGTTTATATAGTATGCTCCTCCACTGATTTTTACATTGTTGCTATCTCTTCCACTAAACAGCTTATACATAATCATGGAAATAAACAGTCGAATATTTGAAAACGTCGGCTATGGAAGCATGGGAAAGCTGCACACACAAAAGGGTTGTGGCTGCATCGGCTGTGACGGCCTTCTGGAATCTGACATCTATCAGAACTCGTATATTTGCCGGTAAAAAAATGTTGAGCAGATAATTACTTTGAGATGAAAGCTTAAGCTAAGCATGGATGAGTTGATTAAATTTCTATCCGTTTCAGATCATTATTCAAAATCTTGACTTTTTTTTTAATTAATTTGATTTTTGTGTGGTTTTGTGCAGCGTTCTTGTGTCTAGTGATGCTAAGATATCACAGACAGCAGTGGGAAGTAACAGGAGAAGGAGAAGATGATAAATCGGAAATAAAGCCGCAGGAACAAGAAAAGGCAATAGTGGCAGTTGAAATTGAATCCAACAAGTAATTTGTAATGTGAACACGAGCAAAATCGTATTATACAGTGGCCACAAAGTGCAATCCTTTGTTGAAGTGATTTTCTTGAACTTGTGAGAGATGAGAACTTTTCTGTTGTAGTGACATGTTTATATCAAATAATACTCTACTAATATAGTAACCAATACTCTGTTCTTATCCCATCGGGTGTATTCGTCTCATNCTTCTTATACATATTAAGCTGTATTTTTTTTCTTCTTTTTCTTTTGAGGAAGTATTTTTGTTTATGAGAAGGAATCCCGCATAAAAAACTTATATAGTGGGCAACCAAAGAAATATATGGTGGTAGGAAGTAAGATACTCCCTCCGTTTTAAAATACTTGTCATTTGAGTGTGTATTTTTTTTTTTACTAATTAATTATCGTTTCAGATAACCATCAACTGATTAGTTTGATAAAATCCTAAAATTCTGAAAGTTTAGTTCATGCTTGTTATTTTTTTAATGATTTTTATCTTTATTTATAAGCTCTCTAACTTCATTCCCAACATGAAAGCACTTTTTTTTCTTCTTGAGATAATTATCCGCCCTTTGACATGTTAAGGAAAGAGAAAACCTATTAAAAAGGTATTTAAATAAAATTTAAGAGATATAAAAAATTTAATAGCATGGTAAAGATAACCAATTCCTTCAAAGACGTAATTTTGTTCTTTTCACCTAGAACGACAAATATTTTAAAATAGATGGAGTATTTGATATTGAGCTCTATAATTTTTTGATCATATTATATTTGTAGAGTGTAAGTCACCTTGTAACGATATAGGAGAAAATGTTCAAATTTAAATTGGCAAAAATGTAAGTGTAACTCATCTTAGAACTTTGAAGCCGAGAGAACTTGCTGGTTGAAATCAAAGAATCAATGAGTGGCTTATTACTTGCTTCTGACAGGATCATTCGCAAAACTTAGGCTATTAAGCAAACTTAAAGCTTTTAAGCTGCCTCACAGGATCATTTGCAAAAAAATTCTTTTCGAAAAAGTAAACAATGGGGGCTTATTACTTGCTTCTGACTCTAAAATACAAAATGAACTTCAGTTTCACCAATTGGCAAATGTCAAAGTGCTTGAAGCTCTAACTTGAGCATTTAATACAAACCGATTTAAAGGGAAAAAGCAAAAAGTAACATCAGAACTTCAAACGAGATGCCATCAAGATGAAACGCTAAACCGTACTCATAGTAGTGCTCGAGAAAAACTTGAATCATGCATCATCACAACCTGGAAAAATCAAGGATGAAATAATCTGATTTAAGAGCGTATCCTTCGAACTTCAGATTTTGCTTCAGTTGCTAAACAATCACTGCTCCTTTCAGAAATCAAATTTAGTTTATAAGATTTTTCATGCAAGACCTAAATGCAGATTCCACATCACACGAGAGTTTCCCGGATTTAAGCAGACAAAAATAACAAACAATGAATAACCCTTCAATTAAAATATTGCAAATATCTCATCAAACAAGTGTTCAGGCTGATATTTAATTTCATCTCGACTGCTCTCGGCTGGCAAGAAGTCATGTCCAAACACACACAAACAAAGACAGATCAAGAAGAAAAAATGTTCATATCGGGTACACAATCTTCTAGACAGAACCTTGCTTGAAACCTTGAAAGACGGAACTGATCATAGATCATCACTGCAAGCTGATTAATATAAAATAAATTAGTAAAAAAAATACTTAGATGAACTAAACATTTATACGACACACGGTTTCAGAAATGAAATCACTGACTTTTAACTTTGGCGTATAAAAAGACAAGAAAGGATAAAAAAAGAAAGATATCCCAGGTGAGCAATCTAGACACACAAGGGAACAAAATGATTGTATTCAAACAATATCTCCATAAAAAGGGGAAAAAAAAAAGGAGAAAACACCGACGACTTAATACTTCTTCTACATCTGAAAACACATAATGGTACTTCACCAGCTCAATGAAAACTTTCTTCACTTTGCATGAACAGTGTTAACTGAGTGTAACACTTAAATGTCCCTTGCCTTCCAAAGTTTATCAAACATCATCATTGCAAGCTGATTGAATAATATAATAGCATGCAAGCTTCATTCACGTTTAGTTTTTCTAGAGTGTTAATGACCCCTATAGCTGCCACTAATATTCATACTATTCTTGCACATGCTCAGATGCCATAGTTAAGATTATACTATAGTAGTTGCCACAGGAGATACTTTATGGGTAAACTAGAATTTGTTGCAAGAAATTAACTGATATATGAGTTAAAGAAAATCTACAAATCATGAGTTATAAACTGCTGGCAAACAGAAAGTAAAAGAAGTCTTAGTTATGTATAAATGCGCAAATATGTTGAGTAAATTTAAAGCATTGTGTTCCAGTAAAAAAGTTCTAAGACAACTAAAATAATCTTTTGCTTCTCCATCTTCATCTAGTCTTGTAGACCTTCAACAGGATCAATGAAAATAGACTACTTTAACAAAATGAGAAAATAGACATGTAGAAGATAGAAATCAGATGGTTCTTCAAATCAAATGAGGACTTAAAACATGTAAACACGTTCTGTTATCAATATGTGGAAACAGGAAACTCAACACTGAGTCCAGCAGAGGAATAGATTATCAGAAGAGATGGAAAGGGATTCAGACTGCAAAGCTTATAAATATGCTAGGTGGCCAGACACTCACAAAGGGAAAACTGACTCACCAGGGATATGAAAGGAGGACAAGGTCAGCAAAAGAAGGCTCATACGCTCGTTAGATACCTAAAACCATGAATGAAAAGCCACTGGTTAGGCAAACCATCACCATTTAACTGGTTCTTGGAGAAAGAAAAAGGGAGGAAGTACAAGAGTCGTACATGAGAATACCAACATTGTACACTGAAAAGCTGATAATCTCTCCCAAGAAAGTTGTTCGAAATAGAAAGATAAGCGGGAAAAGAGATAAAGAAAAAAAAGGAGCCAACGTAGGGGCTACAATTTATGTTGCAGTTATAGATCCACCCCCAAACAAATTGTTGTTTGTGCCTTTCTAGTATGTGTGAAGCCAAAAATCCATCTCTAAAAAGTCAATTATAATGTAGAAAGAAGTGCCATTAACTTGGAATTTTATTGATCCTAGTTCTATTTATTTTATTTTCATACGTATTTGGCTCATGAAAGTAACATGATTGTTTTCGGGAAAAATCAAATGTACCATCCCTCCTGCAGCAGTTACGGGACGAAGTGTGTCAATTATTATCAGCCAATTATATAATAAAAGTTATCAGCATGCATATACATGTAATGCAAGAATCTGGAATAATTCATCACTTCGATCTAAAAATAGACCAGCCATTCAGTGAGTAAGCAGCAAATTGCAACAATTAACCCATTGATCCAAAATATTATTCACAAGTCTCTCTCGTGATGTCCTGAGATCTAGCTATATGAATCTCCCTCTCTCCCTCAATATCTCTCCCACTGTATGTAGGCCTACACCCTGGCTTTATTTTCTACATCAGAAGCACAATGGTTAGTGAGACACCTCTGTTGCTGGATATCTGACCTCTCCTCCATTATAGGATCCTTCATTGGAATGAAAATGAATATACAGGTATCAGGGTCCTGAGAATTAGGGTAATAATTAGTTAAGGACACCAAATGTCTCGCTCAAGGAAGGCTTTTAAAATACAACTCTCACTAGGCAAACAGAAAATCCTCAACTAAATTACTGGTCCACAAATGCCCATGCTTCAATAATAGGTTGCATAGTATCACCCACCCTCTTCTCTCTCTCTCCTTCTCTCCCCATCTCACTCTCATTTTACTCAGAAGGAATAGTAGAAGATCACTAAGCCTCAACAACTTACTTTTACTTTTAAGATTACAAAGATACTTCAAACTTTCCAGCTCCCATGGGAAACCTCAAGCAAACCTAATTGGACCTATAAATTTATGCCGTAGACATATTGATATGTGGGCCCGACATGCAGATATTCATCAGAGAGGCGAAAACCGACTAGTCATCATCAATCATTTAGCCATCAATTCAAATTTTATACAGAAAAAGGAAGAAAAGAATTTTCAAGCGAAAAAAAAAAATATATTTTTACATATACCCATCTACAGTTAACAACAGTACCTTCCGGTAGCCAACCATAACCGCAGCTAGAGACTGTGAGCATCGACGTCATCAAGGCGGATGCCGTAGCTGTGTGGTACGGCTGCATCGACTCCAGGCACGCGCTCAATTCGACGGGGTTCCTTTTAGAATAATTAAACAGTAAAAAATGAACTTCAACAACTAAATCTCCAGGCAAGCGCGTGGAAGGAACGACAATTGTAGAGATACCTGAGGACGCGGTGCGCGAGTAGAGGAGCTCTAGATGGGAGGCGGAAGGGGGCGGACCGAGCTGATTTTGCCTCGGAGGCGAATCTCGTGGCGGCGTTACGGACGGCTGACGACCGGAAAATGGATCTGGCGGCGGTCGATGCGGCGGACATTACCATTTTTCCTTTATTTTTTTGAGTGATGGAAATCAGTGAAAAACGAAGGGTTTTTACTTTTCTTGAGAGCTAAAACCCTACCGATCGGGCGTGTTTGGATGCGCGTTTTGGCTATAGTCTCGTTTTTATGGTGTAATAAAAATAAATTATATTTTGGACACTGGTGGTAAAGGGTAAATAGTAATACTAAATAGGGGTAAATTTTTAATAATGTGATTAAAATTCGAATTTTGTTTAAGAAACTGGAAAAATAAATGCAAGTTTAGTTTACTACATCGTTTA
>BKCP01010515.1:716813-761569 GCA_008636005.1 Striga asiatica | reverse complement strand
GGAAAGAAAATCATTCAACTTCTTTGATAATTCTCTTCTTGCGAAATGGCTCCCTTGGCATACTTCCTGGGGCACTATGAGCTCTCCTCCTCTCATCTTTCTTTCTTTGAGCTTCGGTCATTATACGCCTCAAAACACCAGCTTTGTATATTGGTTTTGGCAAGTGTCTATGCCTGCAAAAGAGAACGGTTAACACAAGATAAGGAGCGTATAAAATCTATTTACCAGTACAGAAGAAAATAAATGATAATAGAATTGAGGTCGATTATCTGTTAACAGAAAATATCCAGCAACGTTCGGTAAAATGTTCCATTTCAGACTCACAATGCAAGAAAAGTTGAAACTTGGATAGCAATATATAGTCCCATTAATTTTGCATTAATTTCTCAAAGTCGAGTTGGGAGTACCAAAGATCCAAATACCGGAAAAAGGCATCACAATTTACTTTTGGTAGCCTTGCAGTTGTGTTTGTGCACGGCACATGTTCGAGGTTCTAACACAAAATATTTCCAATACTCATCTAATTGAGTTTCTTTTAGGGCGAATTTGTCAATATATCAAGTGGGCCCTTTCATAGTCCACTAAATATAATGTACCTGACAATGCGCTTAACCTCTGGAAGATGCTTGTAACGATTCTTGACAGCTTCAAGATATTCATGCTTCTTACGCTCTCTAGGCAAAATCTGTACATATGGGGGGCAATGTGTAAATTTACTAAATGGATACTTACTAAAAGAGGGGAAAATACTATCAAACCAAATACCATACTAACGCATGTTTATGAAATTGAATTTGGCAACCAAGCTTCACTGGCATTGCAGAAAATTAAAAGAACTGTATAAATATCACAAGAAAGAAAAGATCATACAACTCCCTGCTGTTCAGATGCATTAGCCTTCCAAAGTCGAAGATTAGTGTCATCACTACCAGAGATAACATATCTTGAATTATTGCAGTACTTGACACAGAAGACCCTACAAAGATGACAAAAAGATTATAGGACACATTTCATACAAATGTTAAAAATTGATATAACAAAATTGATTGTTCTTTCTAAACATTACCATTGCAGCACCTTCTTAAATTGAGTTTCAAATAAGAACAGTAACACTCATTGCCTATTACAACCACATAACTGCAATGAAAGGGATCTAAATATTAAAAGTTCCAATCAGCAATTTAAACCTTTGCATTCTCTTGGTATGATAAACTTCACGGCTATGACCACCATTAAATTGGAATATTCTAACCTGAAGACAAATAATAATATATTTAAATCATGAAATAGCTGAAAAAGAGATACACAAGTTTCCAATAAAACTAAGGATGAGATAAAGGGAGAAACTCACAGTTCGGTCGTAAGACCCAGTAACAAATTCACGGCCAGTTGACGAGTAATCGATGTCCATACTGCAAAAGGTAAAGGTTGCATTAACACAACAGTTTACTTATTTGGAAAATACATAAGAACTTGAATTGTATTTTGATCACACAAGTGTCTGTCTGTGTGTCCGTGTAGCGGTGGGCTACTTACACAGCAGAAACATGGTCCTGATGCACGCATCTAGCCTCATCCAACTTTCGAGCATCATAACTATAACAATTGCAATCTTCATTTGCCTAAATTAATTCAGTATATCATGTCAGAATTATGACAACAAGGATTGAACAGACATGCCAAAGTCTACACCTTATAAAAACAAAAAATAAAAATTAAACAATATACGAGAAAGTAGATTACTGTTGGCAACTCATCCGTATTTTGTAGTTTCTTTCAGGAGACAGTACAAACAAGTGCAAACGTCAATAGTAGATATATAGATTAAATGACAACTTAGAACCGAATTTCACTATCAGGACAATAAAATGCTATAGAACATGAGTGTCGAGCTCGGTAAACATAACAGATCAGATGCAGATAGAATAAATATGTTACACAACATGTTTTTAACACAGAAGAAGCTTCAGTTTGAAGAATTCAAAAGCTTTACTAAAGCATCACGTAATATTTGATTGAATATAAAAACGACAAAAAAGATCATGGTTTCAGTGTTTTCTTACAATGGTAAAGTTCATTGGCTCCTGTGGATTCCATGCTATAGAATTAGTTTTGGTCTGTGAAAGAAAAAATGAGTCAGACTGAGTACTGACAGATATATACACACACACACATGCCCACTTGGCCATATATCCAAATGATCATACAAAACCAATTCCGATTCACATTTCCAGCTAAAACAATACATTTTAACATGTTTAATACTTAATTGTGAGCACAATAATATCCAAATCTTAACTAAGAGTCTAACAAAACTAACACACAAAATTAATCAAAACTATATGCTCATTTTTCAATGACCGTCTGTACTTAAGATTTTTAACAAAATTTAACAGACAAAATCTTATACTTCAGATTATCTAGAACAGATTGGAGATAAATTATCAATAACAATGAAGTTCTGAAGGTAAACAAGGATTAAAATGCTCAANCAGAAAAAAAAAAAAAAAAAAGGAATTATACTCACCCTCATAATAATCTTTCTTGCCGGAGATGATGCTCGTAAATCAAATAATGTAATGCTACGATCACTGCCATTTGAAAGGTAGATAAGCAATATATTGCAACTAATCTGATGAGAATGGATGAGACAAAAGCAGCTTGTATGAAAAATATTCAGTGAGATACAATTATTTCAATTGCAGGAACAACTGTTCAATGTGCATTATGATGATTTTAACTGTTGATGGCTACTGAATGACTGTTCAACGTGCATTTAAATATACGGAAGACACAAATATGATGAATCTGGTTTGAATAATTGCAGCACAATTTGTTTGTCTATCTCAGTAGAAGCATTTCCTCAATTTACACAAATGTACCTGGATGATGTTGCAAGTAAATTTGGTTCTGCTGGATTAAATCGCACAGATATCACAGTATCTTTACCCCACTCAAAGCTATTAACAGGTTGAGACCTGATAGACAAGAGAAACATAATATGTTACAAACTTATATTTCTCCAAATTGCTCAGAAGATGTCTTGACAATACCTGTTATGATTCCATATATCCACTTGAGCTCCTGCTGTAGCAAAAAGTTCACCTTCATACTGGTGATCAACAGCCCTGAAACCAGNTAAAAGAAGAACTACGTTAATCACATAACAAAAAATTAGTACTTCAAGATAAAAATCACCAAAAGCAGAAAGAAATTATGTTAATGATAATGGTATGATTTCACAAACTAAATAAGAAATAGGTCGCAGGCGAAAATAAATAAATTTACCAGAAGGCATTTTTCCAGATGTAGACTGCTAAAGGCTGCCAGCAATAACACAAAATCGTTAGTTGTGCAGAATCAAAATGAGTAAACTATGCAGACAGACTGGGATGGTCAAACAGATGGATAAGAACCACTGACCTTGGCTTCGTTATGTGAAGAGTAATCAGAGTCCATCAGAGAAGGAATGGGAACACTCCATAGCCTAACACTGAAATGCGAAAAGTTGAGTTTAAATTATCAGAACAAATTGCCAGGTAGCCAATTTAATTATGGTAAGATCAAGACTAAAGTAGCAAAGAGAGACTAGGACTCACGTGGAGTCAGTCCCACATGACACAAGAACTCGGCCATCAGTTGATACTGTCAGACCACGCACAGCACCCTGGTGACCTGGAAACTGGCATACTGTCCGCCTAGTGGCATAACAAGTAGAAAATAATCAGAGCTTGGGCATATTACGAAATGCACCAGAACTAAATGTTACATCTTTATCCTAGGAGATCTAGAAAATATGGATTCTGCTGCATCTTTTAAATTATAGAGGTATCTGTATGCTCACATATACACACATGCAATCAAAACAATGAAAATCTAGACATAACAAACCATAGGCAGATTAATATTGTTACCTGTTAGCCAAATCCCAAAGACGGATATCTGCAAGTCAAAATAAGTAACACGTCTTTTAGTAGTTCTCAGATGTTCCAAAATACCATAAACTCGTCTCAAAAAGCATCATATTGTACAACAAAAATCACTGTGCAATGCCTCCAAATTTTTGTCTCCAGAAAACCAACCAAGTAATTACCTTTACCTTGAGATCATCCCATACAAATTACTAAAGCTTCTGGGCTCTCTTGTACCAAACTAAAAGCGTATAACTAGAAAGCAACAAGAAATAATGAGAGAAATGTATACCTCCATCCATAGAGCCTGAAAATATTCCCTTCAAATGAACGGGGTTCTTAGCCATAGAGGAGATCGCATCAATGTGCCCATCCAAAGCGCCAATAAATGGCCGAGCAAAAATCTTTCAGAACCAAAAAGGTAGCGATTTCATTAATCCATCAATGGAATCCTCAAGCCCAGGTTGAAAATCTAGAAGAACACACACAAAGTCTAACTACGACATCAAATTTTGAGGAGAAAGAGGTACCTTATCCAACTTTGCCGCATTGAGAGCGCGAACATACTCGACGGCTTTCTCTTGAGTTCGGAGAGTAGGGTCAAAGTTACGAAACACTCTCTGCGAAAGGCAATGAAACCCAATTGTCACCAGACCAAGAAACAGATAAATAAGGTAGGGATTCAGCAAAACCGCCATGTTATCGCAAAGGAGGGCTGATACCTGAAGGTCTTGGCTTCGTTCCCGAGTGAATTCATCCGTGGACCGAGAAATCACCTTCACCTTCATCTTGTTGTATGTGTCGACTTAGCTGCGACAAGTGAGAACTTAAAACCCTAAACCCACCCCAGCATGGAGTTGGAACGAGCTGAACTGCGGTGCGTGTGTAAACACGTGACCCATGCGCGCGTGGATTCTGTGGGTGGATATATCATAAATATTCTGGAGAAAAAATAAAAAAGGAAATAAATAAAGTTTTTTTTTATTATTATTTATTTGGTCAACGATACACATAGAAGTTATATTAACTCAAGAAAAACCAAAATTTAAATTTATAAACGCCACATACCACACGAGATACCCGCAAACCCTCAAGCAAGAGCCTAGAAGCTAAGCTACAGGGAAACTCACACGAGCTCCTAGAGAAGCTAAAAGAACTAAAGAGTTCAGACAAAATAAAAATATCAGGTGTCAAAGTATCCCAAACAGTTCCCAAGGCTAAGCCTTTTTTGGGCTTCTTCAGGAGTTGTTTATTGTCAAGACACATGATCACCTTGTCCATTGCTGGTCAGCCACCCTCTCCAAAGCCCACCTCATTGCTACTAACCAAGTCTCCACTAATTTCTATAGAAAACCCTAGATACATCTTCATCAAACACTAGGTCAGATTTAAAAAAAGTTACACACCTCAAATCGATCACCCTTACATTCACAGAGTTGGCACTCACTAAAACAATGACATCCTCACTCTTAGCTAACATGCCCACCTAACTCCTAACCACTCTATTCCCCTCCGTTACTACTCTGACTTTTACCACTTCTTTCACCTCTTGAAACCCTAGCCAATCCTCCTTAGCACTCTCCACCACCCTTTCCTCTGCAACCCATACTTTTTCAAATACACAAGAATTTCTATTTTTTCAAAGCCCACACCAAATAAGGTAAGTCGATAAACCTATCTTATCAAAGAGGCATTTGGAATTATCAACACTACACACCTTCACCCTCTAATCCCTTAGCTTAATCTTCCCTCTAGCCTATTCCACTCTACCCCAATAAGTTTCCAACAACTAATAGCCTTTGGGCACCTAAAGAAAATGTGCTTTATCCCCTCACCACAGCACCAACAAATACAATCTATATCCATACCTCTTTTCTTCATTTGAATGTTTGTACTCACATACCCATGCCAACTTCTCCACATGAAGTTCTTGATTTTATCTATATCCATACCTCTTTTCTTCAATTGAATGTTTGTACACACATACCCATGCCAGCTTCTCCACATGAAGTTCTTGATTTTGTTTTGAATTGGGAGTTTCCATGTGATTTGTCACATCTTTTATACTTGATCTTTGCTTTATTGGTACCTGCTTCTGCACTTCTTGTTTTCAGATGCTTCGAAATAGCTTCATAAGTAGACTTAACAGTAACAATCCAGACTTGTTATAGTGCCAAACTAATTTGCCTTTGGCCCCCACAATGACTCAAAGGAATCTGAATGATAGCTTGAGTCATCACAAGGTCAAAGGACTGACTCACTAACTCATTATCCAACTCACCACTCACCTTGCAAATCAAATCACTTACTTTTCCCTACCTAAATCTATCCCCCTAGAAAGGACAGTAGGGTTTGAAAGAGGGCACACTTCGGATCCAAGGAGCATCACATATGTCCACTGCCCTGCCATTACCTATCTGATATCTAGCCCCTAACGTCATGGAATCCCTCACTCCAAGCCAACTTTTCCATAACCAAGAGTCTCCATCCCTAGGCATGACATCCATTAATTTAACTTTATGAAATTATCTACCCCTCACAAACCTACTAATAAGGAGATTGGGATTAGTCAAAACCCTCCACAATTGTTGAACAATAAGAGCTTCGTTAAAGGCCCTTAAGTCCCTGAAGCCCAACCCCCATCAGACTTAGGCTTAGCCAAACTAGTTCACTTCTAATCAAGTCGACTCGTACCCTGAGCTGCCTAAGAGAGTTCCTCAAATCGTGCAATACCCAAGCTACCCTCTCAGGTCAGTTCACCCAGATATTCTTGGTACTATATTAAGGACTATAAAACACCAAATTTAACACATAGAGTAACAAGAATTGTGAATTATACTTGAAAAACTATTCATCTATACATAAAGACACATAAGAACAATCAAGCAAACTTTAATCATATATTTAAAAAGTTAAAATATTAACTTATTCTAGGATAATATCCTCTTTTTTTACCTCTTTACCCTTTAAATTTACACCTTTTTTTAGCCCACTTAAAACAAAAAGCTTTGTCGCCACCGTCTCTGCCGAGCCTTCACCTCTCTCTGCTGCACAATCCGAGGGAACATGGCTCTAGCCGTCATCAGTCCGAGCAGCTCGTCCCATTAGGAGTCGTCCGCGTCGGCTGGCTCTGGCCTTCACGGGTGAGTGGGTCGGAGTTGAGGTACGGTCAATTTCTCCTCTATTTCTATTTCCCGGTGTTAATGGGTGCTAGGAGTCTGTTTTGGCCGGTGGTGTGGAGTGCGATCCCGATCGGTAGTTAGGCTGGGGTTGTTCGTTGGTGGTAGGGAGGAAGTGGTTGTCCTTGTTAGTGTAGATCCCAACAGTCCTTTGGTAGTTGGTCTGGGGGTAGCCGTTTGGGAGGAGTTTGGTCCGATTACAGTTCTAGTTAGCCACTTGTTGGAGTTTTCGGTCCAGTTCTCGGGTTGGAATTCTTTCTTTTGTGCGGTCGTCTTCGTATGTCGAGCCATTGATTGTTGTGTATTGCTTATCGGCGCGAGGAGGGTGTTATCCTAGCATTACTAGAGTTAGTATTTGTGTTGTGTTTTAGTTGCCTTGTTGGCCTTTTGTTTTAGTCTTTTGCTTAGAAGTTCTATTCTCCCTTGTAGGAGTGTATAGTTTGTCTGGTTTGTGGGTGCATTAGTGTAAGTTTCTAGGCTACCCCTTAGATTCAGCTGGATGACTGTTTAGTTATTCCTAGTTGTATCTATGTTTGTAATAATGTGTTTTATTATTCTAATCTATCGTTTCAAAAATAAAAAATAAAAAAATCCAATGTTGCTCCGCAATGTCACTTTACTTTGGAGTTGTACGAAAAGCTTGCTTCAGTACTTCAGTAAATTTTCGCATTACTTTGGAGATGTAAACCTTATCGCACAACAAATAGATGTAAACCTTACCCGTTACATTTCTCTCTCAAAATTTTATGTTCTTTTTTATTGGTTTTTGTTTTTGTTTCTATCTATTTTGATGCATCAATTTACAAAGTTCTATAAATTTATTTATGTTGTTAAATAGTTTTAAATTTTGATTTTATTATTGTAAGTAGCCACAGACCGCCCGACCTGCAGACCCGGCCTAGTCAAGCCTGGCTCAAATTTTAACCTGGACGGTTCAAGGCCATGTTTTTTCGATCCTAGCCCAGCAAGCCGAGCCGATTCATCACCATATATTTTGTTTTATTTTTTATTTTTATTTTTTTGGACGAGTCTCTAACCTGGGTTGGGTCCAGCTTAGCCCGCTGGGTCACCAACCCTGCACGTGCTTAGGTAAGGACCGATTCCGAGTCACCCATTTTTGAACCCTAGAGGCCCGCCAGGCCGGACTGGGCTGGGGTCCAGACCCAACTCGAGTTTTGACTGGGTAATTGTACATCAATTTTGTTTTGTACTAACATGAGTAAAATATAACACGGACAACTGATGACAAGAGTTAATATTAACTTTCTCTACTTTTGAATAAACTCCAAATTTCGGTTTTCTGTACTTTAAGTAGAATAAACTCCAAACTGGAGTACAGAAGGTTGACTACTGTAATGAAACTCCACTCTAAAATAGAGGCTTAACTCTGTCAGTGGATGACCACCCTGTTACACAATGTTCTAAAAACCGTACCGTACCGACCGGTATAACCGGATACCGGCCATAGGTACAATACAAAAACACTCAAAATACCGAATTTTCGATAATACCGTGTTGTACCAATATCATACCTATAACGTCAAATACCGGTGTTAAATACCGGTTTGGTAAAAAAAATAAAATAAAAAACCATACCGCTGCTGCCATATGCACACTAAGAACCTGATATTTTTATTTTTAAATAAAAAGCCAAAAACTGAAAGCATACTTGTGGGTGACACTAGTAGATGTAATTTTTACTCTTTAGCATCACTCAATTTTTTATATTTTCAATATGATATCTTATATAAATATATAATGTTATTTGTTTAGTAGTCCGGTAATACCACTACGGTTCGACCGGTAATACCGCATACCGGTGGCTAGACCGGTATGGCCACGGGTACGGTATTTAAAACATTGCTGTTACATACAAATTTGGCCGTCAATAGGTTTATAAAAACGCTACTGGTGCCAACACGACATTAGTTGCCAAAAATATCATCTTCAGGTCTTTTAATTGGACACCGGTGCAAGAACCGACCAACAAAATTTCGTATTTCTGCAACCGCACACTTTAGAGCTTCGGTACATCCATTATTTCAATGACGATGCAAATCAAGCAGTTCGAGAAAGACATAAAACCAAGAATAAATATATATTAAAATCTTCTTCCATCAGTACACAACACGACATCCCTCGCGAGATAAAACAAATGAAACATACACAAAGCTGGCATTACAAAATCCGGTCCATCCACTTTCATATTTGTCGATTGCCACTAACTGGTGTTCTGATACAGTTAAGCTATTGACTCAGAAATATATTTTGCATAAGCAAAAGTTGGGATTTCTAAAAAAAGGGTCGGATCATAATCATGAACAACTGACCTCAACTCTCTTCTTTGTATTCTGGATTCTCTTTTAATATGACAAATCCCTCAAGAATGGGTGACAATGGAATATATCTGCAAAATTAATTGAACATCAGTTGTATTTCCAAAACTCCACAACCATTATAGAAAACACACAACAGATCAAAAGATAATATAGTTCGGGTTCAATTAGCTCAAGAAAATAAAATTAGATAAACACCTCACAAATACAAATCTCATGTAAGTACTATAAAGGGAAATTTCCAATTTCGGAAGAGTTAAAGAGGTTCTGTTAGAAATTAGTTCACCTGGCTACTGCAATTTGATTGGTGTACTTTAATACTTTAAAGACAAGGACTTACTTCTCAGTTGCAAGCTCAGCTCTATCACCAGCAGCCAAAAGAACAGGAGTTGAGTGGGTCTGAAAGCCCGTGATGGTCTTGGGTCGACCCGCCTGGCCAACAACATCAACAGCTTGACCCACACGAACAGGTACAGAAAGAGGTTTTAGGTTCTCATCCACAGTCATCAGCATTCTTGGCTGCAGACAAAGGTCACATTCGTTAGAAGGCCAGAGCGCAAAAACTGGAGTGATAAGCAAATGATTCAAATATGAGATAAATCAACGAACCTGCATTGCAAGAGTAAGGAAATATAGAACATAATGATATTTGCCCAAGATGATAGCTTTTATATCCAGACACGCATGCAGCATAATCACAAGCCCAGCAAGCGACGTCCTGGAAGTTAAAAAAATCAAGGTTTAAGATTGCACGAGCTATTTGTAAATTACGAGAAGGAAAACATAAATCATATTACAAATCATATAATCCAGCATAAAATTATGTTAGATCATTCATCCCACTACAATGGCTAAGACTATACATACCAACCAAAGCCTCCAAAAGATGAGCTCATACACAAATGCAGCTTAGGACTTATTATCCTTCCAAGTATAACCATGTATTACACACACACACATGAATTCCTCTTTTCGGTTTTACAGCAAAGCACACATACACTGTGCGTAGTCCAGGTTCCAGGAAGCGTATAATCTAACTCACTATTGACAATAAGTGCAAAATGAACTATTAGTAGAATACTTACGGGGACAACAGAAAACGTTCAGAATGATATGGAGATAATGTCAACAACCCTTTGCCCAGGTGGACAAGACCTTGAGCAATCCGTACCTGGAGAATTAAAAACCACATTTTGGATTTTACATTATACCAATTTTGAACAAGTATTTGAATGAGTACGAAAATCATATCATTATTTAAATGCATGGAATCCATACACAGAATAGAAGGCTGGCATCTTTATAATAATAGCTCGAAAGATTCCGAAGCATTCCAGCTATTCTAGCATTGTTGGTGCCAGCACCTATCAAACCCAATGAAATGATGGCTGCCTGCAAATTTTAAATTGACAAATTGATTGAACTATATAAACTTACAAACAATACACTGCCAAATGCAAAACCGTAGTTCAACAACTTGATCATTTCTCTCAATTCCGACCAAACAGAAGAGGAAGAAGGAGAATCAAATTACCATTGCTACTTCTGAGTCGGCATCATGACTGAGCCTACTTAATGTGTCCATGACATTGACCTGTCCAGATGGAAAGAAAAATAAAAATAAACAAACAAACATATAAAAAATCTCAACCAAATGTGTAATCAATGTTTACATTAAACCTTGTCTGAGCAAATAGTGACTATTTGACTTCCAAAATATTTTTGACCTCCTTTTTCAGAAAGGCAAAATATAAAAACAATGCATTAATGAAAAGTTTGTGCTTAACAGCAGATCAAGTTCCTTGCTCTGGCAAGCACAAGCCGGAATCCCACAAACTTCTAGCTGGGGGGATTTATTTTTTCACAGAACAATTGCAATTGCTACATTTGAAAAAGAAAAGGCCACATCATTTAATAGAACACGGCCCAGTAACACATTACCTTGGGGTTTGATATGCAAAGCAGACCAAGGGCCAAGGGAACAGCCCTCCTAATGTTCTGCTCACCATACTGCAGAAGATGCTCCAATGATCGAATCGCCATCTCAAGCCCCAATTCCTCAGCCATAGCTACCATAGCAATTCCAAGAACAGCAGGACCCTGATAAGTTTCACCCTTCTCGAGATGTTGTGCACATTGACCAAGGAAATGTTGGACCTGAAAATAGATGAAGTTTAATTATCTTTTAAAATACACAGATGGTGCAATTTGTCATATACAGAAGCAAATATCAGGAGGTTATATGTAAAGTTGAAAGATAGCTAGGTTTCCAGTAATTAGAGTCAATTTCTAGGGTATCTTTTTGTAATTAACCAAAAAACCAGGGCAGGACTTAACACCTTTAGAACATTCCCCTTCCCTGCATATGCGCAAGACAGCAGGGTCATGTCGCAATGTTTTCTAATTTTCTCATTGAATGTCTTCGAAACTTCAGTAGTAGCTTCCACCGCTTCCTGTTCAAGATGGGTAAAATATTAATAGCAATATCTCTGGTACACATTGAAATGCATTGGTATCTGTACTGTAACAGATACCTGATATATGACATAACAAATACTTAACACACACTATGAAATGACCAACAAACCTACCTCCTTTCCGAGATAAAGCAGACCAAGACCCAGTGGCAAGAAACGAGCTAAGGGATCCGTCAATTCTGTCTCACTGCGATCCATCAACGCAAATATGATTGCTTGGGCAACATCTTCATTACAAGAACCCACGTATACCAAACCCAAAGAGATTGCTGCAAATGCAATCACATCTAGAGATGACTTTCCATCCCCAAGTAGAGGCATTAATAAATTGCTAACCTGAGAACACACATAGGGAATGAATGATGTCAGATCTAGGCAACTGGCCATATGACAAAGATGGGATGTCTACATGCATTTCAGCAATTGAACAAGCACTATAATTGTAAGAGTAGTCTCAAATTGGATGATGACGATACTTACTTGCGCATCCTTAGAACCCGCATATGCAAGACCTAGGCCCATTATTGCACCTATTTTAATTGAAGTGTCTTCTTTGTCCACATACTCTGCCAAAAGAGCTAGAGCCTGAGAAAATAAAAAACAAATTTATATGCCATGCACTTTCATTTGAGGAACATTAAAATTTGACGACTCAAGGTGAAAACATAAAATACATAAATAGAATATTTTGAACTCGTGTGTGTTATAGCACGGCAACATTTTGGACAAGGGGTAAAAAAGAAAATCTTACAGGATCACATTCATTCTGGACATTGCAGTTCACAATTCCAACTCCTAGTAAAGCACCGGCTGTGACATGTGAATCAGTACTATGGAAATATTTGTCCAGTTGAGCAAGCCCAGAGTCAACATCCCAAAGAAGAATCATGCCCTGCAGTAATTAGCACACACAGTGGTTACTATAAAGCCATGTAATGATATATCTAAAACAAGGAAGAGTTGATACGCACCAAACTTGCTGCAGCACTGGCCTTTCCATGTTCCTTGTTCTTAAAGAGCCAGCTAGTGGTAGAACCACCACCACTGGATGCTTCAGATGGAACAGTCATCAACTTATCCTGAAAAACACCTCACCAGAATAAATAGAAAGGGAAGACTTGAAAATATTCACATTAAGTTAATTATGGTTACTAGACAAACCTGGCCAAAACCAGCATTTACAAATGCATTGACAAATGTCGCAGCCAAATTCTGCCTGGCAGAATCAACGGTTCCTCCACCACCACCACGCCCATCAAGTAGATGTGCCTAGTTACATATTCAGCCAAATTCATGTGTTTTAAAAGTGGGAAAGAACAAAATATAAGAATATAAACCACCCTATAATAACAGCTAATAACACAGTTACCAGATATTACATTCAGAAAAATGTTTATATGTGAAGGAAACAAGAACGATGAAAGATGCAACACCTAAGGGCGTGATTGGATATGAATCCAACCGGTTTTGGCTGGATTTGGTTGGGTAAAGGGAGTTATTTTGGATAAAGTTGATTGAGTTGATGATTTTGAGTTTATAATTAAATAATGTAATGATTAAAGTTGATGCGATGTAAAAGTAGGAGAGAGGTTATTGGAAATGATGGGTAGTTAAAATTATGTGAATGGATGAATAGTGAATTAAAGTTGATGTGATGTGTGAGGATGATTGATTGGTATTATTTAATATTATTGTTAAAAAGTAGGAGAGTTAGGTTGGGTTGGATTTTGATTGGTATAAAATAACACAGCCGGTCAAAGTGATTAAAAATCAGTTATAACTAATGACTCATCCAATCGCGGTCTAAAAAGCTCATTACAAAATCAAAAAACCTCAGAGTGCAAAACCTTGTAAATATCCTCGGGAGATTTGGGCTCCATGACTTCAATATCACGAGCAAGTGTAAGATACCCTTCATTCAACTTGTTATTATTGATGAGATCTTGCATGGCTTCCCTTTCTTCATCTTCTTTGATCATGCTTTCATCAAGTTCAAAGGGAACACCCTGTTTATAAAGTTGGTCATGAGCATGTTTTAATCATACAGCACAGGCCTGGAAGAACTTAAGCAGGATCAAAAGAAACTTGGTCCACATACTACAATCAGCAGGTTAGCCTCTCAAGTTCCAGACGTACAAGGTTGTATTTGATAAATAATCAACACAAGCTATTGCCTTCGACTGCTAAATAGTGACTGAAAGACTTTTAACTTTATCAGGGGTACAAAAAACAACTGGAACAAATGGTTGATAACCGTGCCCCTTTTACAATTCATAATTAATCTTTTGGACATGATTTCTCCGTAACTGCTGAATAAAGTAACCTCACAACAGTGACTTCACTAATTCTAAACATTAAACAGCACCACAATACCACTTAGCAATTCCTTAGACCTTTCCCAGTTGCACAATTGAAACCAAATCCCAAATTACTCAAGAGAATGCCCAATACTTTTGCCCTTTAGAAATGTTTTTTTTAACCAGGAAACCTATCAAATCTCTAAATATCCAATTCAAGACCAGTGGCCTAAAACTGACAAACATGGGGTTGATAATATATTCCCCTGTACTAGAGTGACAAATCCACCAACAAAACCACCAAAAAGATCAAAAGCAGTCAAAAGGAAGGGCAACAAGTTGATAGGCAGTAAAAAAGGATTCCAAAGAAAAAAAAAAAGCGAAATTCCAGATGACTTACATGGCGAGCCAGAATGAAGGCAAACTGCTGCCTAGTGAGACGATCATGGCAAGTTTTGAAAAGGTCTTTTACATACTGCAGAGAATAGCAGAAATCAGATTTGGAATAGGAATCTACTATATTTTAGTCCATTAGACAGGGCATGCATGTTATACATGGGAGTTAGATTTCATGACCATGAATATTTAAAACTCACAGCATTCCACAAAAAACCTTATAAAGCTCCTGTATTATTTTTAATTTAAGACAACAAAAGTGAGCATCGCACAACCTTAATAAGTACAAACCTGCGAATTTCCAAGATACAAGGCTATTTGAAGTGCTCTTGGATATTCTTCGAATTTCATATATATTGAATAAGCAATATCTAAAACTAGCGAGTCGTCTGGTCCTGGAAGGTACCTGACACATGCAGCATACATTAGTTAATGACACCATAACATATCTTTGGTTCTAATTGTCTTTGTGAGTTGCTAAAGTTTATGTCTCCGACACCTAGACTCGTCTGTGGCCAGGCTGGAATGTGATTCAGAATAAGCATGCAACCACTTAACAGGAGCGAATAACTGAAAGCCGAGCCTTGCATTATTGGGCTTAAAACAACAAATGCACCAATGCTTGAGGACATAGGACCAAATAACAATTGAATTTCTATCAAGGAATAATCTTTTACAAAGTTAAGAAAACGAATTTCTGCTCCCATTACGACGGTGAAGACAAAAGACAGTCACATTCCAGAAAGTTCTATATATAACCTCAGGCCTCGTTCCAGAAAATACAAACATTTATCTGGAGAGAAAACTAGCATTCCCATTATATAAACCAATAAAATTAGCACGTTCAGAATTCATACAGTTAAGGATAAACAAGTGATGCTATAATAGCTAACTGACAGAAGAATCTGGCAACCACTCACTTTGCAGCACTGGTAAGATAAAGGCATGTCCGTTTGTAATTTGCATGATCCACATGCTCCATTAACAGATCAAGGTCTTCAATCTGGATGGTAAGGCAAGTGATGAATTTATCTTCTATGATTCTATCTTCTCATGCGGCAGAAAAGGGGTAAAGAAAGCTGAAAAAGTAGCGGAAATACCTCCATAAGAAGATCTACCGCCTCAGGCTCAGCATTATGCTGCAAATAGATACATTTAAATGAATGAAATGCAGCAGCTCGAAGTTGCACCAAATGCAGTTTCTTGTACATTATGAATGAAAAGCAGATCTAAATGCATAATAATAATACCAAATTACCAACAGTCAATATAATGACGGATAATCATACCTTCATATGGAATGCAACAATTTGCACCACAAGCTTCACTAGTTCATCAATAGAGGCTTCTTCACTCTGACATAACAATGCAAATACATTAAGAAGCTATGACAAACCATTTCCTACAGGCATGTTCAAAAAATAGTCCCAACTAATAAAAAATGAAATTTCCTTCAACTCTATCAACTAAATTTCCCTGGTTAAATTCTCGAATCTAGAACAAACACATCCACAGAACCAAAAGTACATTCTTAGCCGGCTTTCCAAAGGAAAAAAATGAAACGTGAATAAATAAAAGAATAGTTGGTCGTTTCATTGGGATAAATTTCCAAATTCACATCATCGGAGTTGTGTTTCCTAGGAACATTTGTTTTCTCAAGAAAAATGAAAAAGCATTGTGAGGTGACGACATGCAAGCAATTGTTCAGACTCTGTACAATAAAAACTCTAACCTGTCGTTTGACATACTCCTGAGAAATTTCTCCAGCCAAATTCCTGCATTTATTATGACCAGCTTTAAGAATACTACAGATAAACATCCACAGCAAGGTTGCAGCTCATATACTAAACAATAAGTTCCCTAAAAAAAAAAACTCCTAGCCCAGTGAACAAATTAAGTGAAAAAATAGATATATCCCTATGTTTCTTAATTTATCCTTCCCATGTTTTGTATTAGTGTCACTTTGAAGTTTCTATTTAGAATAAAGGAATATAAAAGTTTGGCGTAGATATATCCCTCTGTTTCATAATTTATACTTCCCATGTTTCGTATTTAGAATAAAGGAATATAAAAGTTTGGCTAATACACCCCTAATTAATTAATAATATTCCTAATTAATGTTTATCTCTCTCTATACACATTATTATCTTGTTAACGTGATTTTGTTTTTATTCTTAAAATAAAGACACAGTTGGAAATGGTGGCAAGAACTTCCGGAACATTTAATTTGTAAAAACAATAAACCTCTAAAATAACATTTGATACAAAACAAAGGTAGCAGTCATTGATGTATTCGATAACAGTGAGCTAAGACACAGATCATTCATGCTCAAACAGAATGACGACTTGAACAAAATAATCCAAGGCGAGACGAGTCCAAACCCTCACCTAACATACTCATGACCCCATGAACCAATGTCACCATCAGAACCAAGTAATCGGTACTTCAAGCTCTCCTGAAATTAATAGTATTTGGAAATATTATCACATCTCATATGGAAAAGTTTCCACAAAAATCTGATCAAGCACAAACCATTAATCATATTGCAGTCAGTCAAAGCAAAATTAAAGAGTAAAATGAAAGAGCACAGAAGAACCTGTAAGACATAAAGATATTATACATGAGATATAGGCTGAGGTTCTGGAAAAAAACATCTATTGCGTAGGCAGCAAGCAACAGGCTCATGAGAGATGCCTGGAAGAATTAAAAAGTTAATCCTATTTTTTCACCAAAAAACCTTTATTTTTTCTTCTCAGGCTACATCCAGCTTCAGATAAAGTAGAAATAATTTATAAGCTCCACTTCTCTTCGTCAATTATCATTTCCAAACACAAATCGAGTCAAACATTTCCATTGTAAAATACAGAAATAATTCAACTAATGAAGCCACACAATAACTTATTCAATTATAATCAGAACAACATCTCACTTGAATAAAACAGAACGTGGTACCGATGCAGAAAATATATGCAAGTGCAAACTAAAATTTCACATTCCAACATGAATTACTCTCGATTCTGCAAAAAATATTCGAAGCAGTAAATGTTCTTCCATTTCTATTCACACTATCGGGCAAATAGAGTCTACTTATGAATGGTGAAACAGCTATAATACATCAAAACCCACGGTGGCAAACCAAAAGATCACATAGAATTGGCTGTGCACAGTAACAAAATATTGAAAGTAATAAAAGGGGAATGCATAAAACAGGTAAACGGAAACCACAGGTAGATTAATCTGCTCTTTTTGCTTATTCCACAAGGTGTCCCAAAAAAATCTGGAAAATGACGAAAGTGCATCGTAAAGTATGGCGTAACAGTACAGCGTACCCTTTCTCCTTCCGGCGACATGGTCAAAGCCAGAACAGAAAGTATATCCGCCAGCAATTTCTAGAAAGAGAGGGGACAAGGGAAAATCAGACAAGAAATACGTGCAATACATCTATGCCACGGAAAATCAAGATAATCAATGAACCATATAATTATCACCTTCAAATCTGTATCTGCCATTTTCTCATACTGAGCTTGTAAAGTCCCATAATGAGGACGTAAGAACTTCAGTGGCTTTGGAACTGAAGTCATAGAACTGGTTGCAGTACGGATTTCTTGCCTGCAGAAGAAAAGAAAGTTGAAAATGACGACAAAACTATTGAAAATACTAAATAGCTTCTACTGCTACTTGAGGCAAAATACATTTTATGTGTGATTATTAAACACACACAAATATGGAAAGATATTGAGCTTACAACTTTGCCTAGTAGAATGAATCCAAACTGACATCTCAAAAGACATTGCTATAATTACCAAAATAAAATATTAAAGACGTACAATGCCAGACAGCAAGATTAATGCCAAAGCATCGGCCTTGAAGGTTTTATGATGAGACACACAGGTTAAGCTATTAAAATCCTTAGTACATAGTAATACAGTATTAGCCTAAACAGATGTTAATTTCTATTTTGAAATCCTAGTAGTTCAAGAAGGAGAAGTCTTTCGCCTAAACAGTAGCTATTTGCTTGAGAAGAGCTATGCAGTATGCATATTACATATTGATATTGCAACATAGTGTTATCCTTTCAGGTGCTTTGGTTCATTAAAGTAGCCTTCCACTGAAGATGTTGATGTTCTTCTCTTTCAATAGGTAACCTTCTCTACTTCCATGACATTACCCTAATTCTTAAATAATACTATACTAACACCAAAAAACCGAAGCAGCCCCATTCGATAGTATTAAACAGTATATTGTAGACATTGACTAGAATGATATCCATATTTACATCATTATTAACTACCGAATTAACATGCTCGAAATGCTAACTACCGAATTAACATGCTCAAAATGCTAACTACCAAATTAACATGCTCGAAATGCCACACTACAGGCTCTCTTTTGACATACTATACACATGACTGATATAAAAGTGAAATGGCCATGGAAGAACAGCCCACATGCCAACTGGCTCATCCGGCTCTTAAAAATAGATATATCAGCTTCTACCACAGTTAGGCCACATTAATGGGTTGAAATTTCAAAAGCAAATATATACCCTTTCCTCTCCCAAACTACTCAACAACCCTAATCGCAGAGATAATGAGTAATTTCATTTCCAATTAATCAAAAAACGAAGTACTTGCTGAAATATAATAACAATAAAGAAAAGACAAAGACCTCATGCTCTCCAGGGCAACTTTCTGCAGCCCAGGATCTGGGTCTTGTACCCTCTCCACGTACAACTCCAGTTGCTGCTTCAAGGCCAAGTCCTCCTCCGACTAAAACGCAAAAACAAGAGGTGCATTAAGTCAATGAACAGTCCATATCAGAAGCAACAACCCAAACATTCGACTGTAAAAAGTAGAATCTCACACAATCCAACCTTCTTTAAGCAATTAAAATAAATAAATAAAATTACGACTTACAAGATCTTCGTCCTTCTTATCATCTTTCTTCTTGGGGTCTTTCGAGGGAACCTTGACCGGCGCCTGGTCTCTGGTGGCTCCGCCACTGGCGCTGCCGCCGCTGTTGGGTTCCGCCGGTGCCATAGATAATTAACTAAAAGATGCTGAAATCCTACAAGTACCGATTGATCCAAACCCTTGAATCAAACAGTGAAAGTTAAACTGAAAAGTGGGAATTTGACAAATGCTTATGTGATTCAGAAAATTTGAAGGACAACAGATGCTCGAGTCTTCAGAGATGATCGATAAAGCTTGAAAAGCTTCGATAAAATAAAATGTACGAGGGTTTCCTTTTTGACAAGCTAACTGTTGTGTGACAGACAAAAAAAATGGGCTCATTGGGCCGTCCCAAAAGTTTAAGGCTAAAAGGCCCACTATAACCCCTTCAAAAATTAATATATGAGATGCGGATTCATTTGATGAGATTAATTGAAAGGACATTTTCATCTATCCTACAAGATTTTAAAAATATTGCAAAAACACAATTCATAAATAAATAATTACATCTCTACCTAATATGTAATAAATAACTACATTAATGCCTAAAGTAAGTCACCATATCCATTCAACTTCCATCCCCCTTTTTGTGGGCTTGATTAAGAGAGAGAAATGAAAAATAATAACTGACTCATTTAATTCTTTAATTCACGCAGTTTGTACATTTGTAATTCACGCAGCCGTCAGGTGGTATATTTTGCGTTTATGTTGGTATATATTCAGTATATGTTACAATGAAGAACATGTCGTCCATCAAAAAATTATGTCTTCTTTATTTTTTTTTTTTTNTATGTCTTCTTTTTTTTTTTTTTTTTATTTTTTTTACTTTTAGACATAAAAGTATATATAAACATATTATAGCAGTTACTTATATTCCATATACAAACAAATATACTGCAAATATACTGTACATATGCCCGTCGAACGTCTTCCTGTTAATGTTATGAGAAAATATACCGAGAATATACTGATAATATACCGTCGAACGTCTTTCTGTTAATGCCATGAGAAAATATACTGAAAAGATATTGATAATATATCGAAAATTTTTAACTTTTACATACTATCGAACGTCTTCCTATTAATGTCATGAGAAAAAATACTGAAAATATACCGAATATAAACCATACATATAAAAAAAAATCATCAGTTTATGCTTTGTCAATATAAACCATACATACAAATAAGGTAGCCCTTATATTATACAGAACATATACCCTATATATACATAAAAATTATGTCTCGCGATAAATTTCTTTATCATATACCGAAACTATACTGAATATAAACCATACATACAAAAAAAAATCAAATTTATGCTGTCAAAATCGTTTTCTAATACATGACATATACTGAACAGTGTATAAAAAAATCTTCTAATATATTGGACATATACTCCCGTGAACATATACTGTACATATACCGTCGATATACTGCACATATACTACAATCCAAAGTCCGAATTTCAACGTAATCCTAAAAAATTGAAACAAAATTCAATTTTCCTGCATCAATGGCTCGCCCACAATTTTGTTGGTGGCGGGCTCGGCCCCAAACCCTTGCGAAAAGGCCGTCGAAGACCATTACCTTCTGAAATTCCTCAAGAACAAGATCGATTACCGCAGGATCCATGGGATCGAAATCGTGTACAACATGGCTAATCTGGATAAAGAAATGGCCGGATATTGGGCAAAACTCCCTCTAATCAGGCGTCTAATGTTATCCCATCCTGAATTCGAGTGGGTCTGGTGGATAGACAGTGATGCCCTTTTCACAGCCTTCACCTTCGAGATATGAAATACAAGGATCACAGTATATCCTTGTTCTTTGCAGAGAAGAATAATTTCACAATGAACAAAAAAAATTTGCAGAGAACAATTCCACTCACGGGAATTAATTCTACTCCCCAAAAGGATACCCACTCACGAAAATTAATTACACTTGACAAATTAATTCCACTCACCAAAATAAATCTACTCGCGAAATTTGAAAAAAGGAAAATAGGTCAACTTTTGAAATAAATCCGTGAAATTCACTAACCTTTTACCCAAATTTTTACGAGGAATCAGCCAAACAAAAACGAAATCAACACCAGAATTCACAAGAACAAAGGAAGCGCGAGGGATGGGAGATGATCGGAGGACGTTCTCGTCCGCGAGGCGACGGTGCTTGAGCGAGGCGGAGGTAGATGCGGCGGCGCGAGGAATGGGGCTGGCTTGGGCGGTTGGTTTCTACAGTGAGAGTTTTAATTTTGTTTGTCCCTAAAGGAGATCCTTAATTTCAATTAAAGATTTGATTAGCATTTAATATGTAGAGAAAAAAGGAAATAACGTTAATCCCAATATCAGGTAAAATTGAAAATATTTTGGCTTGGTTAGGCAATTTTATAAATAAAAATATAAGGGACATATAAGTGTAATAAAAATCATAATTGATTGTAAGGGGTGTAAATTCCTCTTAATTGAACTCAAAAATGTCTGGCCCGAGGTTCATATTTATAGATATTGTGTCCACTCTTCACAACCCACCCAACCACCATCTGGTTGTGATCCATAATTCTCCCCATTCAGCAGCCCTGATATAATTCTAGAAATTAAATATACAAATAAAAACTACCTACCTTAATATAAATACAATTTAAGGGAAATGTCACATGCCCACGGTGGGCACATGTTAATATGTCCATCGACTTATGTGGCATGCACACATTGCTTAAGTATTTTTTTTAACATATTAACATCAGCGGTGGACATATTAACATGTGCCCACCATGGGCATGTGAGCATTTCCCTACAATTTAAATAATATTATCGTAATCAAACATTTTCTCAAAACTATCCTAAGATAGGAAACTCAAATTGCAAATTGTTGACGACCGATTTGATTTTTCAAGATTAATTAAATGATCAATTATTTTATTTTATTAATGGTCCTTTGATTTTGTTTCTGACGACCAACTTAATTCAACTCGGTGCAATTAAGACATCGACCGACTTTGGACAACTGAAGAAATAACTGACTAATCGCCTTACTCCCAGACCAACTTCACATTAAAGACAAAGAAACCAACCTCGCAGACGTTTATACTAAAGATTATCCGTTCAAACCGAGATTCAAGGTAATTGAATTCCAAAACAGGAAGCGCTGTACACTTTTAATTGGACTATCAAGTCAAAGAATAATCATTGATGTTCCCTCACAGTATTACACGCCGTTTTATTGAAGTTGTTCAACATTTAATGCAACCTGATCTACCTCGAACAAAAAGACAAAATCACCATACTATAAATAGCGGAATTTATGACTGTACAATGATCTTTTTTTCCGCACATTATACACGGACTATAAAAACATCTCGGTTACTCACAAAACCGACTTCCTATACTATCAAAAAATAATCAATAATACAAAAAATTTACGTTCGTTTTCCTTGAAATACATCTTGCTTTTGTTTATTAGAGTTGTTAAATTTCATACAACAACACAAATTATGCTCGAGTTGTTTGGCATTGTTAGGTGACTGCCAACTGATTATATTTGCTAATTTGATTAGGAGATTCAAATAGCAATTTGTCAAATTAGTGTTAGGTAAATAGCATTAATTTAAAATTATCACGTTGTATTTTTTTTTAATCACATGGTCTCAAAAGGCTGATTTTGTTTTAGCTTTTTAAGAGTTAACATGTTAAGTCCAAAGATAATGAAATAAAATTTTTACCAAACAAGTTAATTGACGAATTTAACTGATCAATCATTTAAATAAGGTTTGGTATGCTAATTTAGCACTAATCCGCTGACAAACAAACTAGTCCATTATCCATGTTTCCTATGACGAGAAGCCATCTGATCAGGTATTGCCACAACTTAACCAAATAATATCCTTTAAAAAAAATAAATAAAAATTTAATCATGTGTTACATATGTTTGATAATTGGATGTCTAGGTAATTCCATAAGTGTTAAGACATGTTAAGAGAAATGATGGATGAATCATATTGTGCACCGAGGTGTATCTTACAATTAAGTTAAATGTTGTATTTTGATTCCATATTAATATACTTTTAGATGTCTTGTAATGTATCTGAATTTTCATGTGCATATAACGTGTTTTGAAGTTTGAAGTTAATGTACTTTGTAGTTGTCATACACTATAGCTCAATATTAATGTGTGTGTCACATGTTTTCAACATATTTATTCGTTCAGTTAATACGTAAATTATGTAAATATTAATTTTATATTTCTCTTATCACGTGATGTATACATACTTTGTACTGATATTTTATCATGTATACAAGGAGCATAATGATAGTGTTAATTGATGTGGATGAACATTTGTGTACCTTAAATGGGGCTCTAAAAGAGCAACTTTAATAGAGATTTTATAAAATTTCTATATATGTAGTACCTAATCGATTTGGTCATTCTACTGGGTTTACCTTATTCCCGTTAGAAAATAAAATTTCATTTGAACTCGGGAATTTGAAGATTTAAAAAATAAGTTTTTCCAACGTTTTATTATCGTTAGAATTTTTGTTGGAATTGTTTTTTTCCACCGGTAATTTCAAATTTCCAACCACTACTATAATCATTAAAATCAAACAAAAACTCCCAGTGAGAACCAGATTTCATATGAATATTTAGTTGGAGTTCATTAATTAGAAAATTTGAACGAAAGTTATAGTATTGAAATATTTATTGAAATTACTATTGTAATCATGTTGAGATATATTTCCGGTCGAATTTTATTGCAGTGCATGAGATATTAATATATCATTTTTATACATTTTTAATATTAAGAAAATACATTATGTCCCCATGTTAAAATACTTTTTCTTATTATTAATTACTACTAGTTATCATTAATCACATACCTTAACTAGCGCCTAGCTAAAAATAAATCCAGTAAATTGAAATGCCCTAAATAATCCATACATAACATAAGAGGATAAGAACATGACCACATAAACAATTCACATAAAATAAAAGCTTATATATGATTAGATTATTATCCTGAACGAATAATAAACACAATCACTCGAAACTTGGAAGCGCATCGCATGCAATTGATCTCCAGAACATGTGAATGTTAAAAGGATCTCAAATTAATATATCAAGTCCAGCCATGTGAATGTTAGGTCATAACAAGCAAAAGCTTGTACCGCTTAAAACTCTATATCTTATAATCATAATGTACAATACAAAAGACGTAATGTCTGAAAGAACTCATAACAATGTTCTTCGTTGTCATAAAAACAGATCTCAAGAACACAGACACGCGCGCATTAAGAGGAAAATTAATAAACACAATGCACCCATTAGACAAATGTACCGTCTCACGAGTGAAGGAATAGTCGTCGAGTTGGTTTTTTTTGTGCTTATTTAAATAATTAATTAATTAAGCACAAGTCGGGGGAATCTTTGATATCCCTTGACGTTGAAGCTCCACCACCACGCTGTCGACGGATGGCGGCTTCAGCCCTAGCGGCAGCGGCAGCCATGGCTTCGTCAGGACATCTCCGATTGCTGCATCCACACTCTCCTTTGACTGTTGTAACATTCATTGCAGGACGATTATATATATATGTGCCCATCATTCAATCGGGTAATTTTTAAGAATGTAATTAAAAAAAAAAAATAGGGTTCAATGCCTATGTTCATGATTTAATAATAATAATAAGTATTGAATTTTTATTTACTGTTGCAAGCTAGCTAGGTGAACAAGAATAATACAACTATACAAGACTTTCCATCTATGTGGTCCTCACACAGTAAAGTTTCCTCACAAGTGGTTAAATGTTTCACCCAAGTATATAGATTCCAATCTCCACATTGTATGGTAAAATAGATAGTGAATATATATACAGTAACATTTATAACAATCTTTTAAGGCTAATAGTAAAACTTAATTAGGGTTTATACATCACATTTGTTGATGTTGTTTTCAAACCTGAGATATTTATACAACTGGATCTGGTAGGATAGATTTGAAATTCCTAGCTCAATATTTCATCACCTAGAATAGGAATCTAGACTAGCTAGTGCATTTCTTGGGGGCAGTTTATATATTTAAAAATAAAAAAATAATAAGTGGACAAAAAACAAAAAAAAAAGGGGGGAGTGGACCAACATAGAAAGCACGTATTTTGTAAATACGTTTTCTGTGTAATTTAATTAAAAAACGTATTCCTTAAATACGTTTTTTACATTTTTTTTACAAAGGAAAACGTATTCACGGAATACGTTTTACAAATAAAAAAATCAAAAGCCGTATTCAGCAAATACGGGCTTTTGATTCTTGTCCACCCCCTTTTTTCTTTTTCTTTTTTTGTCCACCACTTGTCTTCTTTTTTTTTTCCCGTAAAAGAATCCATTTCTTGGTCTCCTATTTATCAAAATATAAATAAGTATGTGGACAAAGGGAGTAGTAAAAAGTAAAAACATGCAAGAATTAATTAATTACATTAATTATACATACCGGATGAACGTCCGAAGGGGGTTGTGCCGGTTTTTGTCCCGGAGCTGCTGCCGGGATGCCTTGGACTGGTGGAGTTGGAAATCTCTGCATTATTATTATTATTATTATTATTATTATTATTTAGTTGGAAATCTATTTACGTTCCTACGTCGGTGAAAATTGGTGAAAATGTGCACAATTGGTGAAAATTATGAGACGAACGAAATAATATATATAGTATTAAGGGTTCGTTATTACCGTAGGCCGTAGATGGGGCGGAGGAAAGCAAGGAGCTACGGTGGACGTAGGAACCTAAATAGAAGAGGAAATGTATAAGGGAAAAGCAAACTTATTTACTTTCATTATATTTATATATACACATGTGCATGGGAATACAATAGACTTACATGGTGGTGATGGGGAATCCAATAAGAAGGATCGGCGGCCGGTGGCGGAGGATGAGCTGGCGGCCACACATGTGGCGGTGTTAGATGTTTAGGCCACATGGGCATCAACGATTGGTCGACAGATGGGTGACCCCACACGTGTAAGGGTCGAAAATGAGGCATAGGAGTCACCGGAGGGAAGCCTAAGGTGGGTGCGATCCACGGGTTCACGTGCTCTCTCTTTCCGGCGGCCGCCCCACCACCACCGCCACCGTACATCTGCCGCCGGTGGCTCCAGCTAGCCGCCTCGGCTTCCCGGGCCAGCAAGTGTTTCCGGTGAGATCTATATTTCTGAAATACAATCGAAAAAAAAAAAGAAGGAAATTATAAAAACAATGAATAATCATGTTTATGTTAGTATTAGTCAATATTTAATTATGATGATCATACTATTTTTATTATGTTATGATTAGGGAACCAATTATTACTACCACGTGAGGGTTTTTTCTTTTTCTTTTTTAAAAAGGTATGAATAAAAAGCGAGCAACTTTTTTAGTGTCTGGTTTGATTGAAGAAATTGTAGTGGGATTTATTTATGACAAATGATGGAGTAATTTTTGGCAAAAAAAGTTGGTCCACCAAACTTTTTACCATTATAAGAAAAGGTGAAAAAAGAAAGACCTCTAGAAAAGAAAGTGGTTTTCTGCTCAACTAATTTTCCAGTGTGCTGAAACTGGAGCCNCCTTCAAATGAAGTACAGTACTATACTATAGTGAAGAGAGAACAGCAAACGTTAGGAAAACAAGCCAAAAGCTCTGCAAAAAATCATGCAGACAGTTTTATGGGGAATTAAACATTTTCACTCACATAAAGTGTGCAGGATTACAATAACAGAATTAATTTACTTTAATTTATTTTTAATTCCACATAAATGTTTTTGAGATGCACAAAGAATAAATCTGAAAATCAAATACTATACTTGAAGATGGCTAGCAATATTATGGCGCGTGAGACAATCAATCCCCATGAGCTCAAGAATTCTGGAAGGGACAGCTTTATCCACGCCAAGTTGCTCCACCGCTTGCACAAAACGCCGGTGAAGTTCTGGGGTCCAATCCACCTTACATACACACATTTCAAAAAATCATTTTTAACTTATGTAATTTCTTCAAAATAAAATATATAAATGAAAATTAAAAATTTCACTTAATTTAATTAAACTTGAATTTCTGGGTCTCGTGAACCGCACTTTTTTCCATGAAATATGCGTGAGAAATTCATAAATACTAAAGAGAAGTATGGTATAAGGAAAAATAAATGTTTTCCTTATGGATAACGAAGGCGGCCTCTTCAATAAATGAACCCACCCGTCAGAATATCAATCTTCCCTATAAATCGGGTTATATATAATTCTATATAAGGAAAACAAAAATAATCAAACAAATTATTGGCTTATTGTTAATCCAAATTAACGTTAATATTAATAATAATGATAATTAGATGGTAAAATTAATTTCGAAATTCTAAAATCTTGTTACACTCACCTTCACTTTCCTCTTCCCATTAGGGTTTCTCCCGTTGCTCGCCATCGATTTCCTCCCCTTTTCGCCTGAGAACTCCTTCGCCGCCGCCGGCTTGGCGCTAGCCACGTCTCCGAACGGACTCGTCGAGCCCGGCCCGAGGCCCGAAGCCGGACACGGTGGCGGCTTCTCCTCCCTCGCGGCCGAGCTGTTGCTCTCCTCGTCGGCGGAGGACGGCGGCGCGTAGGTCTCCGACGTGGACTCCTCGCCGGCGCTGGCGGAGAACTCGGCGAGGATATCGCGCGGGTCCATCTCGAGATCCGGAAGGTCGCTCATCCCAACGAAGAGGTCGTCGAAGTCGATGCTGTCGAGCAGGCTCCCGCCGGCGAAGTCGGGAAACTCGATTGGGTCCTCCATCGACGGCGGCGGCGGCAGGTGAAGGACCTGGTCCATCTCGATTTCGCTTTCATTTTTGGAGTTCCTCAGCGGCGACACGGCGAGCATTAATGATACAGGAAGAGCTTAATCAAGCTTTCTCTCTCTACCTCTCTAGCTCCCCTTTCTCTCTCTTCCTGTATGTATGTATATATATGTATAGGTAGTTGGAGTAATTTGGTGTAGATTTGGAAGGTGTTTTATTTTCAATTTGCTATATGGATTTATATGTTGTGTTCTTTGAGTATAGTGGGAAGCTCTGAAATAATCCATGGGTGGGGACATACAATTATATAAACACAAATTTTTGTTCCGTGTAATAGTCGGGTTAACCCATTAAATTTTTTAAATAAAAATATATATTTGTGTTATAAAATTTATAAATAAAAACACATAATTTTAATTATAAAATGTTAAATATTTGTTTATGTTGTTTTTTGAACTATGATATTTTAAAAAAGACCTACCTAATAATAGCTTATTATTATAGAAATGGAAAATTCAGATTTATTTGTTTAATTTTAATATTATATTTTTATTTTAACAAAAATGTATAGTTATACTTTAAAATATCATATTATTATTCATATTATTTTTTAAAGTATGATATTTTAGTTTAAAAAAGTATGATACTTCAAAATATGACTACTTAATCGTTAGATTTACTATTTTTTTTTAACAAAATACATAGTTATATTACGAAATATTATATATTTATTTCTATTGTCTTCTATAGTATGACATTTCAGTACAACAGTATGTATATATGTTGAAAAATAAATCATAGACAGCCGAGCAGACTTTATTTTAGAAATGGAAAATTCAAAATCTATTTAAAAATCCATTTATTTTTGTTTAATATTAGGATTTTTTTAATAATGAAATTGGTTGAATTGGGAGTGTGTGGAGAGCGAGTGGAGGGATTGGATGTCGTCCACAATTTGACTGTGGGAGGGCTCACAGCAGATTTTGTCTCTATGCCTTTGTTTTTGGTTTTATTCATGCTTGCGACTTGCAGAGTACGTATAAAATGTATATATTATATGGGAGCCTTGTGGCTGTGGACGCCCNTAAAAAAGAAAAATAAAAAATCTGTAAAGTGTTTGCTCGTGAGTTGTTATCACTTTTCCATTAATTGAGAGAGGCAACATGACAATGTCAGACAGTGGGCTAAGAATTGGATTGATATGTAATGCACTAGCTTATGTATATCTGTTGTACAGTAAAATCTATATCTATATCTATATCTATATATATATAAAGAGGTTGTTGGAAAAATATATTAATAGAAAGTTTGACCTAATAAATAAAACAATTGACTTACTATAAATGGAAAGTTCGAAAAAATACATGTGAATCTTTAGTAACAAAATCTGAATCCTATTTTTTTGGTAACTAATTTGGAGATTCTTATGGCAAAATTTGAATCCCATTTTTTTCGCATCATATTTTATTTTTTTTACCAAAATTTAAATCATATATTTTGGTAACAAATTTGGAGATTCTTATGCAAAAAATGTGTTAATTATTTATGAAAACAATTCTAAATACAAATTAACTTAAAAACCTTACAAATTGGATACGAATTTAGGAAACAAATAGTTGTATAATTCTTAACCAATTCTTCCAATCTTATTGAATAATTTTTTCTTTCAAAAAAAAAGTGTGTAAATTGGATAAAGCCACGTGCAATTTTTATTTTAGAATAAAATTGATATTTGGACGGGATGTACATTCAAAATTGTGTCCACATTTTTGGTAACAAAAGTGGTTCATCTTTGATATTTAAAGCCACCTTATCCAATTATTTAGGAAAAATTGTGTGCAACTTTTCAAAATTTAAATGCATCGATTTTTTTTTAATTCTTATGTTTTTTCTTAACCATGTTTTACCAAGATTTTGGTAAGTTCATATCATTTTTTTTTTGGTTAAGTTCATATCATTTTCTTTAGGAAAGAGACAGTTGCATAAACATTAACAAATTGTTTCAATTTTTTATTAAAATTATTTTCAATTCAATGTTTGGTAAAAAAATGGGTGTAGTGTTAGGAAAATTCGGTTGCATTTTTAGGAAAAATTGATGATTTTTTATTTGGTTTACAAAAATATTCGGATCAATTTGTTTGATAAAAAATCGGTTTATTGGTAGGAAAATCGGCTTCATTTTCAGGAGTAAATAATGATTCTATAAAGGTTGTTGGAAAAATACTTAAATAGAATGTTTGACTTATTAATTAATTTGTTTGACTTACTAATTTAGGAAAATTTGTTAAAAAGCACGTGCAATTTGAGTAAAACAATGAGATTTTAAAAACAATATTCAAATCAATTTCTTAACAAAAAAACTCGGAAGGATGATGTTGAATTGTGGATGAGGATAATGTCAATTGATTCTTTCCGAATTGAAAGGTCACATGTGAAATATATATACCAAGGATATCTAATTTATTGGTTACTTAGGGAGCATGATTGTAGGAGATCAAAATATATCAATGTAAATGTAATATCAAACCATATAAAACAAGTTTCGTTATAAGTAATTTAAACATTCTTGGTAAGTTTTAAATTATTATATATAACAAATCCTGTTTTTTTTTTATATATTAATAGATACTACCTCCTTTTTTTTTAAATGTCATTTTGACTTTATTTACAATTAATCAAATAAATGACGTTTTGGATCTTTTGTACATATTTTTTCATTATTACCCCCATCTAGCTAATAAATACACTACATGTTTTCATATTCATTCTTCATCTTTTCTCAAAACATCCGTATCTATCCTCATTAATGAGGGTTATTATTGACAAAAAAATTCTTAATTACTGTGCAATTTTTCAAAACGATAGTTATTAAAAAAAGGAGGGAATACTATATATGTACTTATTAATCTATATTTATATCTATCTATATCTATATCTATATCTATATCTATATCTATATTGAAAGAGGTTGACTAAAAAATCATTTATAGAAACGTGATAAAAAATTTGAGTCAAAACCTTTGACTTAGTTCTTTTGGAAATTCAATCTACTACTATAAAATAACAATAGGGATTTACTTTAAGTTGAAAAAAAGTTTTCGTCTAAAATTTTAGATTTTACTACAATTGATAACTTTTTTTAAATTCTTTGAAAAATTGGGAGTTGATTTGTAATTTGAATTTTAGCGCCAACGTTAAATGTGGGCCATGTGGCCGAGTCTATCAATGAGTACATGACATCATTGAATTTGTTGGGTTGTCGTATGTACTTGAGCTCTGACAGTACATGCAAATCGGATTCTAATAATGACTTTTTGTCTGATCTCCATACGCCTGAGTTTTTTAATAGTATCAAGTGTTCCGGAATACCGAACCATGAGTTGTATTTGAAAATAGGAACTTCAGTCATGTTGTTGCGGAACATGGATCATTCTATGAGTTTGTGTAATGAGACACGATTGGTTGTGACAAAGCTATTCACTCATGTTCTTGAGTGTAAGATACTCACAGAAGATCATGCTGGTGATAAGATGTTGATTCCAAGAATGGCCATAATACCTTCTGATGTTAGAATTCCTTTCAAGTTCCAGCAGCGGCAGTTTCCCATTATGGTTTCTTGCGCCATGACTATGAACAAGAGCCAGGGACATTCCTTATCTCATATTTGCTTATTTCTTAAGAAACCAGTGTTCAGTCATGGCCAGTTATATGTTGTTGTCTCACATGTCACTAACCGAAAATGTTTGAAAATCTTAATTTGTGGCGAAGATGACATGCCAAAGAATCAAACCAATAATGTTGTATATAAGGAAGTGTTCAATAATATATGATCTTTTCAGTTTAATTATATGTTTATATGTCTATTCTTATGATCATGATCAATGCATTATTACACAATTTATCTACAAAAGTGCCTTCTAAAAAGCGTAAAGATAATAATTTCCCCGTGCATCGCACGGGTGATTACTAGTATGGAGAAGATCGTATCATGCACTTGGGCTTGCAAGTTGGAAACCACGCTTTCCATTGGTCATTAATAAAAAGTCGCGTTTTCTTACTACTAACTACATGACAAATTAGAATTTTGTTTGTTTGAATTTGAATACTTTTCTTAACATAATTTTTTTTTTCTTTTTTTTTTATTAACATAATAGTTTTTATGCAATGATTGACATAAATGATATGCGAGTATCGGAGTTTTTATTTTTAAATTGATGTGATATATAAAATTATAAAATAATGTCATGTGTTTATTTTGTCAAAGTTTATATCATTCATCATATTATTGTAGCTGATCTTAATTAAAGTACATTCATATTGTTTTATCCAATTAATTGGACATAATCATCCAAAATTGCATCATTAATTATAAAGATTCATATGCAAGTTAAATAGTTTATATTTAAATCGTAATTTTTTTCTAATGATAAATTTATAAAATGTGATATGTTCATTATCTCACTTATGATTATAAATATTGCATAAACTCACATATATATTAAAATTTTATTTGCATTTGTGCATGTACACATGATCGAATATTAGGTGTTATGATTATTGGCCTTCGTCATGATTGCTAGGCTGCTAGCCTTAAATTGAAAAAAGAAAAAGGAAAATTAGGTTTAATATAGATTTGAAAACTTAAATTTAATACACTTGCAATTGACAACGTGGTAGAATTGTAGAGTAAGGGTAGTCCATTTTGAGCGGATTTATTTGTATTCAATCACACTCTTATCACACAAGCAACGTAGTAATTGTATGAATAAATAGGACATATCCCTTAGTTAATGATATAATAAATAAATAAATAAATAAGAGAAATCTATTTTCGTTTGGGTATTTCAGTGTAACATTTCTTTATTTATATAAGATAAAAGAGTTTGTGAATTCACCATTTTAGAGAAAAGTAAAGAAAAAGAAAAGGAAAGGAAACATGACTAGAAATTCAATTATGTCATGTTCTTTACTTTGGGGTGATTTAATGCTGTGGACGCTCCACATAGATTTAACTGCACCGAGCGAGAGTCGTCAGTGTCAAGTAGGTCTGTTTTCCTTGTCTTCCTCCTATGATGCTTATTACATCACTTTCCTTTTCCTCATCACCATTATTGCCCTACCAAATTCACATACTTATAATTTATTTACCATCACAACTAGCTAATTGCAACTTCAAAGTTCAAATACTACTACACATGGGGGGATTTTCGATAGTCAGCTGGCTAAATTATCAATGAGTACATAATTAATTGATTGGCCAACTCGAATACAATTTCCTGCACTTATATTTTTCATTTTAGAATATTTGACATGTTACATATGGACTAAGTAAATGGACAAGGAAAAATTGTAATTTGTGCCCCACGTAATTTGGACAAAATAAAGATACATTCTTTTTTGTTAAGTAAAATTGAATAATATGTTATTTAACCACGTAATTTTACGAACAAAGCACGTTGGTGCTTCAGTCAACGTACTTTAGTAACAAAATTCAGTCAACTCGTGGGGATTGAACACAAATTGCGTGATTTATCAAATTATTTATTATTCAATTTTGCCGAAGAACAATAGGTGTTTTAATTTGCTAGGTGTCATAAGTTGCAGGACAAAAATTACATTTTTACCTAAAAATAATAAAAATATATGATTAAACACTACAAACCTAGAGATAATTTTGGAAGGATAATTGCTACTTCTTAGTTATAGGTCCAAAACAATACAAAATAAAAGAACACCACAAATCTAACAGGAGTTTAGGGAAAAATCTCCATCTATACATGTCACAAAAACAGAAGAAAAACAAAGGTTGTAAAAAAAAATAAATATTGGAAAAAAGAAAAAGAGAGACAAAATAAATATTGATCAGACAAGATTGTACAGTACGTGGATGCTACTGATATGACCAAAGCACGCTTTTAGCATTTTTAAACTTTTGGTAGTGGTTTTAATTATTTGTTGAGGCATTATACTTCTATGTATTTTCATTTCATAAGATTAGTCAAGTGAACTTAATCCTATCTTGTCTACCAACCTGTCAACTTTTGAACTGTAGATTTACATGGCTTACGGCCATGATTAATTAAATTGCTATTTAGGGCCATACATATTGCAAATAAGAACCTGAAATCCGAACCTCTTGATGTGATTATTAGATGAATAGATGGGCTTTTATGATGAGCTTTTTACTTATTTCGAATTATATGAAATTAAACTACAGAGCAATGCATGGAAAGCAATATTAAGCTTGATTTTCTTAAACTAAATTATGTTAAGCGTATATAATTTACCATACATTTGGTAAAAGTGAGATAATGAATCATTTGTGTCCAATTAAAAATATAACAAAAGAAAAAAAAAATTGTTTAAAACCTCTTTGTAGTTTGTACACACAATTCTTGTTCTAAAATTTTAAAAATTATCAAATATATAATTTAGTAACAACTCCGTGTAATGGTCTCGTTTTGCCAAAAAAAGAAGTTAGATTTTCTATATCCAAACCGTTAGAATGAGAACATTTGTAGGGCCTAGATGGTTTAGCCCGAGTCTATAAATTAATTGGTTAGCCCGATTATAATAATATAAATAAGAATTCATATATATATATATATATATATATTATTCATAATTAATTTTTTTTACTATATAATACTCAACTACTTGTTTTATTTTAAATTATCTTATTGTAAAAGAGATACAATCTTTTTAATATGTAATGAGAACCAATTAATATATGTTAATATTCTATTATATTTTCTATTTTTTACTATCTATCAGTGAAATTTGATTAAAATGATTTTTAGGTGCCCACTTAGTTAGATATTCGGTAGGGATAGAATAGTTTCGCTTATTGCTACATGTTGAAATTATTTTTTTTTTTTTCAAAAACCCCAGATTGTTTAAGCAAAAGTTTGGTAATTAAAGCGAGACCGAAACATAATCGTAATCGGTTGATTATCGAGGTTGATTCAAATTTGCTATATTATATGAAAATTAGTAGTGATTGATTATCGAATTTAATTTGTGATTTATATTGCACTAGTACAATTCCCGTGTATTACACGGGTGTTGAATTACAAAATTTTTGTAAAATATATTAAATTTTTTATTTTTTTAAAAACTAAAATAATTTAATTTTATATAAAACATTACTTTATTTAGGTTTAAATTAAATTGTGAAATTATATTTTTTAAATCACAATAATTAAACACCCGTGTTGAATTTTTTTACTTATATCATTTAAAATTTTGATACTATTTAGTATTAAATAAGTACAAAAATATATATCTTAAATAAATAAAAATAATATGGTGATAGGTATATGCATAAGTGTAGAATATTTTTATTTAATATTAAGCAAAATATATTAATTTTTTTACTTAATTAGATGCCTAATACATCAAATGTCGTATCAGTCGTGATTCACAGTTTTTTAACTTTATATGTAATTTTAGAATTTAGATAAATAATTATTTATTTTTATTAGATTGACAACATACCAATTAGATTTGAAATAAATATCATTTTTAAAAGAATACATACCAATTTCTATTACTTTATAATATAATTTATAATTTTATTTGATATAATTTAATTTCGTTTGATAAATAAATTTAAATTTTATTTATAAGGATCTATATTACTGTTTTGTATTTTATATATATAATATAGATGTCAAATCGAAAATAATCAAAACCTGATTAATTTGATATATTATATATGTAAAACCGATAAGAAATACAAAAATTATCAATTTTTAAAGTAGCTTATGATAACTAATTGTAGAAGTAAATAAGGAAAAAATCAATCATGGATTTAGTGTAATAAAAAATATTAATTTATATCCAAACCTAATTCCAAAACATGATTTTTTTGCCAAATAGGATTCTAAAACATGACAATTTGCCATGTAGACTCAGCGCATTCTGAAATTATATATAGAGAGGATTTATGTAACATAATGGAATGTATTGGAATTCACATTTACTTATAAAAACTATTTTAGAACATATATATAGATGTGCGCTCAAATGAGAATAATGCACAGTGAAAGAAATAAGAATGATTCTGAACCATTAGATCCATCTCATCTATAGTCAAGATCAAGTCAAACTTTAATAAATAGTACTCCCTCCATTTTGAAATATAAGGCGTATAAAGACTTTTCAATTTTTTTGAAATATAAGGCGCGCTCAAAAATCAAGACAAATTTTTGTATTTTTTTCCAAATATACCCTCATTAATGACAATATAGTAAATAAGTAGTAATATTATAGTCAAATATGTGTATTTGACCACAAATTAAGGATAAATTAGTCACTATAAATAATGTGTGGGTCCCATATCCACCATCCACCACAAACCCACCCGTCACTTACCCATCGCCCTCCCTCACACACCACACACACTCACCTTTTCACCTTCTCTGATCTCTCCTCTCTCACACAAATCACACAATCATTTTGCAGAAAAACACACACACATAGTCGGACATTCACGGAGCACACACACACACAAACTGAGTCCGCCGGCAACTACTATTACCGGCGCCGCGGAGCCCCATACCGCCACCACGACGGCATAACCAACAGCCCCGTCGCCGCCGCCATAGCAAACAGTCACCGCCGCCGTCGAACATCGCGACCAAATTCCGCCCTCCTGCTGCCACCGCACCTCCACCGTCCACGGTCGTTGCGACGCCGCAAACCGCTGCACCTGGCGATCGACAAGGTCACGCCGGCGTTTTCTCGGAGCTGCCATTGTCCATACGTCAAACAGCTGGTAGCGGGCAGTGTCGCCGGATGAGCAGCAGCCGTGGTGGCGTCCGGCAGTGGACGGATGGCGGCGGGTGGCTGGCGGCGGGAGGTGGGCGGCGGGCTGGTATTGTGTGATTCCATGGGTATGTGTGTGTTCATGATGTTTTGTTGCAAGGCTGTTATTTCAGAATTAGATGAATCATAGGGGCCTTTATGCAATTTAAAACTTTTAATTAATTGCAATTTAATATATGTGGCAATTTTGTAATTTAATAAAAGTATAATAGATGCACATGTGTGATACAATAAATGCACAATTGTGTGGGTTAAAGTGCACATTAAAAATAAAATTGAGATATATATTAAATTAATAAATTACCAATAATAATTTTTGTAAATTGTTCGATCGGTTCAGTATCTTGGTTTTTTATTTTAAAAAAAGCTAATGTTGTATCGAAAAATTGACATCTTATTACTAAAAAATAAATAATTAAGTTGAAATATGAAAGATCAAATAAAAAAATTTATTGTGCAGTATGACGGTCATTAATGAGCAATTCGTTCTATACTATCTTGCACAGTTTCTGATGTTATTGTGCAGTCTAAACCGATACAAATTTTACCACGAACCAACTTAAAACCGAACTGAATTACTTTATTTATTCGACGGTTAACCGAATTACACTAATTAAAATAATATATTATTTATCTAGTAATTTTAATAATATGACGTAATATTTTTTATATTATTATCGATTGAAAAACATAACATACAAAATAACGAAGTCGATAATGTGCACTATCGTATACACAGTAATGTGCATTCTTGTATAACACTATTGTGCATTCCTAATTATAAAAATATATTAAATATTTTAAAATTTAAAGTTTATATTAATTTTTGTTGAAATCAATAATGTGCGTTCCCACACACACTAATGTGCATTTCGTCTAATATTATTGTGCAGTCTATTCCGTTGGTATGTATTTTGCGTATTTCAATTCTAGATAAATTTAATAACATATATTTCAAAAATAATATTATTGTGCAGTCTGATAACTACTAGCATGCATATTGTTTTGCACTATTATGCAAAATATTATTTGTGTATTATGCAAATCCAAACTATTAACAAATTGAAATAATTATTTTATTCGATTAGTTAATCAACTTAACCTTAATAATTAAAATAATTTATTATTTATATTATAAAATTTTATTCAATATTTCAATGTTTTTTATTTATTATTTTAGATTATTTTAATATTTTATATTAACTTTCAATACTTTTATTTATCATAAAATTTCATTCATATTTCAATGTTTTTTATTTATTAGTTTAATATTTTATATTATTTTTCAATACTTTTATTTATTATTTACTATATGTATAAAAAATATATAAAAAATAATATTTTTTATAATATTTTTGTAAATTATAGATCTAGCCAATGTACTCAATTGAAATATACTTAAAATTCGAGAAATTGCATTTAAGCCCTTGAACATAATCAAATTTTCGAAAAAACCCCACAATTCTCCCGAGATTCAACCACCCATGGCGCTGCGGACTCTCTGATACCGAGGAACCCACGCGGTGATGGCGGCGCCGACGAGTCGCATAGAAGGGACGCGGCGGCGGCGACGGTATGACTTCGAACGACAGCGACGGAGGGCGGTCGTTCTCAGGCGGCGGAGGGCGGGCGTTCTAGGGCGGCGAAGTGAAGAGGCGACGCTGACACTCTCTGGGTGTAAGACCCGCGTCAGGTGTTGCCAGGATCTTTGATTTCGCGAGCGGGGCCGCCGTGCGCAGCTATCGGGAAAAAAAAACGAGATTGAAAAAGTCCGACAGGCTCGACGGTGGCTGGAAACGGGTCCGACGGTGGTTGTGGGTGGCGCTGGGTGGGACGCCGGCGTGAAGGTCGGCGGCGACAGGCGAGTCGTGCGTGTATGTGTATTTACGCGAAGTGTGTGTGTGCGTGTTGGTGTGTGTGGTGTGTGTTGGTGTGTGAGAGAGAGATGGGGTGGCGTGGAGTGCGTAGGGTAGGTGAATGATTTGGGGCATGATTGTATATAATTTGTACAGTAAATATCCCACTCAAAATTCAAATTTAACTCAACTTTAACTCAACTCCACTATTTCCAATATTATCAATATAATTAAATAATATCAACCAATCATTCTTATACATCACATCAATTTTAATTCACTATTCACCCACTCACATAATTTTAACTAACTATCACTTCCAATCATTTTCTCTTACTTTTACATCAAATCAACTTTAATTATTTTACTTTAAATATTATTTTAATATATCCACTAACAATTAACCATACTACTTTTTTTCAAACTTAACTATAGTTCAAAAAAAACTAGTTTTTTACTAATTGAATTCATATCCAATCACCCCCTTGGTAGTTGGGGTTAGTGGCAGGTTAATTAATTTGGGTTCCAATTTAAAGATGTGGTGTGAAAAATTACAGTAATAACTTTAATGAAGATGTATTTTTTGTTTTTTATAATTTGTTGGATCATCCAACGACTTATAAAAAATTTAATGAATACGATGTATTCTCATTTCTTTTATTGAAGATCATTTTCACTGGAGCGTGACCCTATATATATATATATATTTATATACTTATATATTTATATATAGATGTATAATTTTATAAATATAATAGATATAAATATATTAACAAAGAAATTTATGTCTATTGTTAATACATTTTTATATGTATTTATTTTTTAAAATAAAAGTATATATATTTTTATGTTCAATTTATATTATATGAAAATAATTTAATATTTTAAATAATATTTTCAATTTTTATATAATTAATATTAATGAATTATGTATTTGGTAATCACAAGTCGAATATGAGCATATTATAATTCGAATTAAAATAAATTTTAAACACAAAATAAATTCTTATTCGAATTCAAATTTAAGAAACACAGAATTCCAACCACGACCAAATAAAAAATTGGGACTCCATTTATAGGAGAATGCTAGCATCCCGTTACGGGATGGTAGCATTTCCCCTATTTATAACGACCTTTAACATTATCAAGACAAGTAAAATACCTACTTTACCCTCAAACTTGTATATAGCTCGAAAGACTTCTGCTACCCGTCATTTAAAACTTGGTTTAGTTTAATTTAAAAATTCTTTAGTATTCTCCGAAACTCGTTATCAAGACAAGTAAAATACCTAATTTACCCTCAAACTTGTATTTAGCCCGAAACTTGGTTTAATTTAATTTAAAAATTCTTTGGTATTCTCCGAAACTAGTAATCACCCGTGCGATACACGGGGATATTATTATCTATGCGCTTTTTTAAAGACAATTTTGTATATAAATTGTGTAATGATGCAATGATCATGATCATAAGAATAGTCATATAAACATATAATTAAACTGAAAGATCATATAGTATTGAACACTTCCCTATATACAACATTATTGGTTTGATTCTTTGGCACGTCATCTTCGCCACAAATTAAGATTTTCAAACCTTTTTCGGTTAGTGACACGGGAGACAACAACATATAATTGGCCATGATTGAACACTGGTTTCTTAAGAAATAAGCCAACATCAGATAAGGATTGTCTCTGGCTCTTGTTTATAGTCATGGCGTAAGAAACCATAATGGAAAAATGTCGCCACTGGAACTTGAAAGGAATTATAACATCAGAAGGAGTTATGGCCATTTTTAGAATCAGCACCTTATCACCAGCTTGATCTCCTGTGAGTATCTTACACTCAAGAACCTGAGTGGATAGCTTTGTCACAACCAACCGTATCCCATTACACAAACCTATAGAATGATCCATGTTCCGCAACAACATGACTAGAGTTCCAATTTCAAATACAACTCATGGTTCGGTATTCCGGAACACTTGATACTATTCAAAAACTCAGGCGTATGGAGATCAAACAAAAAATCATTATTAGAATCCGATTTGCACGTACTGTCAGAGCTCAAGTACATATGACCATCCAACAAATTTAATGATGTCATGTACTCCTTGATAGACTCGACCGCATCCAACGTCGGTGCTAATATAGCCCTATCCTTCAAATAACTTGGATTGTCGGGTGCTTCTTTATACATTGGATATGTGCTTTCAACGATCTGAGATATATGATCATCAGATTGCTGAAGCAAAATGTCCTCAGGTATGTCTATAGGTGCACATCCATCATTCGACCCCCCGATAGTTCCATCTTCGATATTGGCTATCCAATCTGCAAACCGTGCAAGTTCATCACGTTCATCCGAATTAGCAAGTCCCTGAAGGCACATGTTTTTCGTAAGCCTAAGCACTGTACAACTTCTCTATATCTCAGAAGCATTAATGACAGCATTGACTATGTCCTGACGGCTACCCTTTGGAATGACAGGAAGGATTTGTCGAAAATCTCCACCAAAAACAACCGGCTTCCCACCAAATGGTTTGTTTAAATTCAAAGGATCAATTGCTCCCATAATACCTTGCAGTGATGTCTTTACAGCTCCGAAACAATGTTTGTGCATCATTGGTGCTTCATCCCATATTATTAGAGAAGCACGAATTATCAATTACGCTAGAGGGCTTGACTGTTTGATGTTGCAAGTAGATTCCTACTGGGGATTCAATGGTATAGCAAATCGAGAATGCGTTGTTCGTCGACCTGGCGATGCTATTCCGCTAGCTGCGACACATAAGACTATGTCGCCTTTGGATCTCAAACCAGCAAATAAAGTCCTCCACAGATACGTCTTCCCAGTTCCACCATAACCATATACAAAAAAGTGCCCTCCTTGGCCGGATTCAACAGCGGACATAATTCTTGAGTAGACACTCCTCTGTTCAGCTGTCATTTTCTTAAGAAGCATATCGTGTTCAACAGCGAGGGCCTTTCGATCATAATTCACTTCATCCAAAATTAGACGATTCGAACTTGAATTGATGTTCTCCCTATCCGAAAATGGCATAGTTGAGAATTCACGAAGACTTGACCCACGTCGTCTCAATAAATTCTTAATCTCAGCAAGGGTCAGGTTCTTGATTTGTTCTTCAGTGAGCACCAAACTTATAAACCAATTATTTATGCATAGGAATAAAAAAAATATTAACATGATTAGAACATTGTATATAAAGATAAAAATCAAATAATGATTAAAGATATTATAAAAAGTAATTGATTACCATCACTATTGTGTAGTCGACGATGTCTGTACAAAATGTCATATGACATTCATTGCCAACACTTTTTTTAAAAGGTATTTTTTTATTTAAATTGTCTCATGCCATTAAAAATTTCATGAAAATGAAATTTATATGTTATTAAATACTTTCTTATGTACAACATTGTTAATTTGATTCTTTGGCACGTAAAGTACTACATAGGTGTTCGAATTTATCCAAAATTGCATATTATTAGTTATTAGTTAACAAATTTTTAAAAAATTAAAGGATCTTATTTATTAAACAAAATTAAAGTAGAAAAAAAGTAGAATTTTTTAGGGATTTTCACCCATTATTTATTTTAAATCTACTTTTAAATTTCAATTAAGAAAAATTGAAAAGAATCATTAGTTACTCCTAGAAATGAAACCGATTTTCCTACCAATAAACTGATTTTTTTATCAAACAAATTGATCCGATTTTTTTTTTAAACCAAATAAAAAAATCATCAATTTTTCCTAAAAGTGCAACTGTATTTTCCTAACATTGCACCGATTTTTGTACCAAACAAATTGAATTGAAAATAATTCTAATAAAAATATAATTGTTAATGTTTATGCAACTGTCTCTTTCCTAAAGAAATTGATATGAACTTAACCAAAAAAAAAAAAATGATATGAACTTACCAAAATATCGGTAAAACATGGTTAAGAAAAAACATAAAATCCAAAAAAGTCGATGCATTTAAATTTTGAAAAGTTGCACACATTTTTTCCTAAATAATTAGAAAATGTGACTTTAAATATCAATGATGAACTGTTTTTGTTACCAAAAAATGTGGACACAATTTTGAATGTATATCCCGTCAAAATATCAGTTTTATTTTAAAATAAAAATTGCACGTGGCTTTATCCAATTTTCACAATTTTTTTGAAAGAAAAAATTATTCAATAAGATTGGAAGAATTGGTTAAGAATTATACAACTATTTGCTTCCTAAATTTGTATACAGTTTACACGGTTTTTAAATTAATTTGTATTTGAAATTGTTTTCCTAAATAATTGATATATTTTTTGCATAAGAATCTCCAAATTTGTTACCAAAAATGATATGATTTAAATTTTGGTAAAAAAATAACATATCATACGAAAAAAAATGGGATTCAAATTTTGTCATAAAAATATCCAAATTTGTTACCAAAAGAATAAGATTTAGATTTTGTTACTAAAGATTCACTGTTTTTTTACATTTTCCACTGATAGTAAGTCAAACATTATATTTATTTAGTCAAACTTTTTATTAATATATTTTTCCAACAACCTCTTTATATAGATATAAATATAGATATAGATATAGACTCGTTATCAAAGACAAGTAAAATATCTACTTTACCCTCAAACTTGTATTTAGCCCGAAAGACTTCTGCTACGGTGCTATCCGTCATTTAAAACTTGGTTTAATTTAAAAATTCTTTGGTATTCTCCGAAACTCGTTTTTAGCTCGAAAGACTGCTACCTGTCCCCATGTAGGTTCACTCTCAAATATTATGTGGATTAAATGACTTCAAATTTTGTCCAAATCCTTAACCTGACAATCGGTTTTAGAATTAGAATTTCCATTATTTTTTTCTAAATTTTATGGCATGGTACGAGCGAAATGTTCGAAAATTTCAGAGTACATGATCGTGGATTCCTATTTTAGAGTTGTATATACTCAAGGTACCTAACCTCGTAAAATAATACTTCCAATATTGACAGAATCATTATTTCGTAGATAATATGTCACAAATTTGTATTTGACATGCTTAAGCATTATACAGTTTGACACATTGTATTTTTTTTTAACAAAAAATGCATAAAATATCATATTTTGTTATATTATTTCTCAGTGTATGAATTAAGTATGATATTAATATAGATTTGCTTGTATCCATATTAAGCACTTCAAATTTATATTCTTGGTTTCCCATTAGATAAGATGAATTATTAACAAAATTAGTTATTAAGACCCAATCAAGGGAAAGTGTAATTTATTGATGATATATATGAAAGAAAATTATGTGTCTATTTGTGAGTTCCCTCCATCAAACGCTGTTAGTCTGAGTTCAAATTGATGTCGAAAGGTGTGATTTAACACCCTGAATAAATCGTACGAGGTCGCACTAAATGATTTTATTAAATTCCTTAATTATTGGCTTCTCTATAATTGCATGGTATTTGTTAATTAATATATAACTAATCTTAATTTTTTGTTTGAGACCGACTAATTATTAGGCAGGTCAGGTCCTCTCAATTTTTTTTTAACAAAAATTACATATTTATCCAATGAAATGTCATACTATGTTTCAGTTTAAAATTATGTATATCTATTGAAATAATATAATGTATAACCATTAGGTCTGTTTACAGCCGCCATATTAATTTGTTAATACTTTAATTTCAATTTCACAATTGTGTGTTTCCATATCTTGTTATAATGCAATGGATTTC
>BKCP01010515.1:676938-699963 GCA_008636005.1 Striga asiatica | reverse complement strand
ATGAGCAAAACTATTATGAGCGTAGTTAAGTGCGCCATCAAAATCGACTCTGGGCTAGGGATGTAAAACATAGGACTCACTCACTAAACTGGATAATCATATATTACCATTCAAAAAACATATTCAAGCTCAAAACATCAAACTAACACCAGCCAAAGTAGCTTATCAAGATTTAAAACCCAAATACTACTGACGAAAGGCATCCAGAAAGAGATGTACCAATAGGTGCACCAAATGCGCCAGGTGGCAACGGGTCAAACTCCATCCCCAATATTGGCCCATCCTCTCTCAATGGCTCTCCCAACTGGGCCTCCACAAACTTAATCGCTCTCTGTTCTGATACGGCTAAAGGCGGCTCATAGAATCTCCTTGTGGGCAGTGACTCCATTGATATCCTAGGCACAGCTGTCCCCACTTTATGAGCTACTCTTGTTTGCTGCTGGTGCTGCATATTCGTATTCCAGTAGAGATCTAAGCCCGGCCCACCTGGCCCGCCTGGCGCCACATCAGCATTCTTGACCACTATTCTGTGCGCAGTCCCACTGGGGGACCCCGCAGCTGCGGATGACGAGGCACTCTTTTTTAGCTTCTTCTCTTGGGGGGCCTTTCGGTCCTTTAACCTCCGATGACAGAACCACATTTGAAGCTGCCGATCAGTAAGGCCTAATTTGACCGAAAGCTCGGCTCTCAGGGCCTCCGAAGGGTATGCCTCGACTGCAATCACTATTCATCCAGCGTTTCGATCAAATCATGAATTAAGTAGTCACAATATGTATGATCAAGCCAAGCATTAGAGAGAAAAAAATATATCTTAATATTTTGAGATTCTAAGGCTGTCTCAACACACAAGGACAATAACGGCCAGGCATTTCCACCAAATTCAACTATAAAATAGCTCAACGTAATATTAACATATTAATACATAAATCATATCCAAAAATAGAGAAAATTACAGCATAATAATAATAATAATAATTGTAATTAAGACTTCTAATTTTGAAATATAAACAGGAAAATAAATAAGACTCACTGGCATAAGTTTTCTCTAAAATTTCCAGCTGAGAAGGAGTCTTCATTTTCCGCTTCACCTTAGGTTCAGCCTCCGGCGAGTTCTTCTCGGCCACCCCACTTACACCACCATCTCCTCCTCCGCCTCTCTCACCTCCTTCATCAGTCTCCATCTTACTCCAAAATCACAAAAGCCCAACTTCACTATATTCTAAAACAGATCAAATAAATCAACCCAACAAAATTTTTTAGCTCAAATAGATCAACCCCTCACAACGCATCCTCCCATTGAACAACAGAAGTATGAATTTCACAACCCACGCCCTAAAAGCTTAGGGCTTTCGAATTCAATTCAACTAAGGAAATTCCTATACCCATTTTCTCTCCACAAACAAAAAAATAAATAAATAAATAAGAAGAGTGTAGAATGAGCAAAACCCTTCACGGCCGCTCAAGATAATCTATTGGCTATTGGTACATACCCAAAAAAACTCAACTTTGACAAAAGATGTGCGGTGAAGATTTGTGATTTTAATACCCACAATAAAATACAATTAAATTTGCTGCTACTCAAACTTACACTCGCGAACCAAGAAAACAAAATACGAAAAAGAATATATAAAAATGGCTAAACAGTAATGCTACTGCGAGTAGTTGTACAAAAATTAATAATTACTCGTATTAAAGTTGTGATTGTCTTGTTTTTCTTTTGTGCAGTGAGGATAAAAGGGAAGAAAAAGGATAATAACAACAGAGAATTCAAAGACTTGAAATAATGTAAACCCACAAAACCCAAAAACAAAACAATAATTCCCCTTTGTCTTTCTAATCCCACCCATCACTTCTTTTCTTTATTTCGGTTTGTTTTTTGTTGTGGAAAAATTCTGGGTCTTGTGATTTATCGAATATGATGCTGTAAAAAAAGGAAAAACTATAAAAGAATGTTAGAATAGTGGGTGTTGAATATTGGGGCGTTTTTGATTCACATATGAATTTTTTGGATTTGTGGTTTCGGGTTTTCTCTCACTTGCTCTCTCTATCGACTCACCCTTTTTCTCTGTTGTATGAGTATCATTATCATTTTTTCCTGTGTTTTTCGGTTTGTCGGATCCGGTTGTGAGGGTATTGATTGTTTCGGGTCGGGTTGTTTGGGCGTTTTTGGTTGCTGCGACGCGATTGGCGAGTTTGTTCCACACGCGGATAATTTTACGGCGTGTGTGGCAATGGGTGGTGGCGGTTGCAAGAGACGCGCTACTGTGGGAGATGGATGTGGTTCCAATTCTAATAGTACATTTTTTATCTGTAAATGGTAAATGTCGAGTGGTGGGTCCCACCAGTTCATTGCGGGAAAAAAGAACATTTGTGCTTGGGAGTTGGGAGTTTTGACTTGTGAGTTGAGTTTGGGAACGGTTTCTATCACGTCATAAATAATCTGTATCACAGTTCACATCCTACTCCGTGCGATACACGGGGCACAATTTTAAGGCTATTTATTCAGGCTTATAATTATATACATGAACAAAGAAAAATGTACGGGATATATATAGTACGTGATCGCGAAGCACGAGATATATTTATTTGAAAAATATTATATTATAAGATGCAAGATTCAATAAAAGTTTATAATACGCAAGAAAATTGTACAATGTTCAATAAAAGTTTTATAATATTCAAGTGGAGTTTTAAAGTTTCTTGTACATTAAGACTACTGACAAAATAATATTTAATTAATGAGCTTCCTTTCTTTGTAGCCAAATTGTGAATGTGATTTGAGGAGTACAACAAATCGATATATAGCTGACTTGTTTTTTTCATTGTAGTTTTTTTTCTTTTTTTTTTTATAATGAATTTAAAGATATTCTAAAATATAGCAAAAATTAATTTTTTATTACAATTAAGAATTTTACTAAATATAAACTCTCAATTTATGGTGTTAATCAACGTTTAAGTCTAAAAAAATAGGAATTTTTACCTCTTTTAATCAACGTTTAAGTCTAAAAAACAATAGAGTTATTATAAGTTTTTTTTCTACATTTTTTAATACATTAAATATGAGCATGTTAGGGCAAGCTTGTAAAATAATTAATATATTATCTCACTAAAACATTTATACTAATACAAATTTAATTTTAGGATATAAATTTATCCATAGATATAAGAGAAAGTAACAGTTTCACTTATTGTTGTTCACCATATAATATTTAATTATTATTTTATTATATAATAAAAAAGAAATATTGTTAAATAGTGTAGTAGAATTGTAATAAAATTATATGATTTTTTTTTTTACAATATGGATTTAATATTTTTTTATGATTTGATAGTATAAACAAATCTATACTTAACTTTGACAAATAAAATAAATAAATACTTTAGTAATTATTTAATGTATATACTAAATAGGAATATATTTGGTATAATCAAATACCAAATATAATCAAATAAGTCAAAGTGTACATTTTTATTTGGTATTTGATTTTTTTATTATTAAAATATTTTTATTATACTTACCTTTTTAAATTAAAACAAATAAATAAATCAATTAAATAAATAAAATATTATAATACCAAAATAGTAATGGCATTTAATGCAGTTGACTTTTCTGGATAGTAAATGTAGTAAATAGAATCTCAAGTATAAATTGTATGATACAGAAATAGTAATGCAATAAATGTTGTTGACTTTTCTTTATACTAAATCTGGTAAATGGTATACCTTTTAATATAAGTATAGATGCTTAAAATTTTATTCAATAACAATTAAAGTTCCTATTTATGCCTTTTTAAAATATCTTTACCTTAATGTATTACCATTGGAATTGTCAACCATCTGAGCTCGAAATTCGTTTTTTTAATCAAATATTAAATCAATTACTACCTCTTATTCCCTTTTAAATATCATTTTAATTTTATTAACTATTAACAAAATAAATGTCGTTTTAGATCTTTTGTACATATTTTTCCATTATTACCCTCATTTAGCTAATAAATACACCACGTCTTTTTATATTCACTCTTCATTTTTTCCCAAAGCATTATTCTCTATCTTCGTTTAAGAAGGTTATTTTGGCAAAAAAAATATTTTCAATTATTGTGCAACTTTTTAAAACGACACTTATTATGAATAGGAGAAAGTAAAATTTTAGAAAATTATATAAAAAAAATTTATTCACGGATCTCGGCTCGACATGAACTAAATGAGGTTGAGCTTAGCATTTTGTCAAACGAGTTAAGTCAAACTCAAGTTTTAATGAACCAAATCAAGGTGAGTATATGAGTAACTCGTTCTGTCTACCAAGTAACAACTCTAATTTTCATGGTGTTAAAATTCTCATGTCTCATAAATTATATGTAATGAAATTTTTTAAAATTAAAATTGCTTTCGAGTACGATGGGCTACCATTTAACTTGGGCCTGAAAATTGTCAGCCCGACCTAACCTACCATGAAATGTGGGTGCAAATTAACTAACCAAAGCAACCAAAGTGAATGATCAAAGACTAACCAAAAGGCAGATATATATCCCATGTTTGGTAGATGTTTATACATCACACAAAATCCTTTTTCTTTTTCTTCTTTTTTTTTTTTTTTTTTTTTTTTTTTCATAAATCTAAACTTTATTAATTATTTATGCGTTAGGTAGAGGATTTGTCGAGGATGTATAGGCTCTTTTCTAANCTGGCTTATAGATGTTTTGGCTTTATTTCATCTTCCTAATAAAGTATGACCGGTTAATTTTAACTCACATGTGCAAAGTTATTGCAAAAAATATAAAATATGATCACCTAAGTGGAGACATGCCAAAAACATTGCTGATGGACACTACAAGAATTTCTATATTTTGTGATTTTTTTTTCTATGAACCAAACTTTGTCATGTGAAGTAAAAATGACGAATTTTATTTTTGACACAAATATTTTTTTTCCTAACAACAATTACTGTTGTCATTAAATCAGGCTTTTTATGACAATTTTGTGTGATAAAAAATAATTTGTCTCAATTTGGTATGCAATAATGATAATTTTTATTTTTGTCATTGAAAAATATTCTATTTATGACATCTATTTATTGTTGTTAGTAAATTACATATTTTACGTCAAATATTTTTCATGATGAGTAATATTTTCTTACATTCTCATAATTGTTATTATAAAATTTGTTGTCAACACTTAAAAAATACCTTATTAACGACACTCTTAAATTTCGTCACAAATGTACTATGACGAATTTGTTACATTTAATAATAAACATTGATAAATTTTATTTTTGTCACTAGAAACCATATTTATGAAATTGTTAATTTTCATCACATAATTACAAATTACATGACGACTTTTGACACAATTTTGTATTTATTAACGATAAGTTCAAAGTTGCGACAGTAAAATTTCGTCACTACATGCTTGTAATGATGAAAAAAAAATTATGATGAATATTTTCGTACTGAAATATTATATTTTTGTAGTGACAGTTGTTACTCTTTATTTTGTATGTCTTTTCAACTCGCAAATTTGTGTAAATTTGTGTATGAAGCGGTATAATTATTAAGTGGAATGATCTATTATATATTTGAAAAAATGTGTATCTTATGCTATGAAATGACATACTTTTTTTTATATATTTTGTTTTTAGAGTACGAAAAATCAATTTGTAAGTATACTCACTTATTGAAAAAATATGATTATTTAAAAGTTGAGCATAACTAATAATAAGATTAATGTTTTTAATTAGTTGTTTCCCACCTCAAGCTCAACTATTTTTTTACCAATCCAATCAATGATAAACAGGCTAATAGACCTTACCCACAAGATTTTTCATTCTACAATTTGTACAGTTTTGCTATGGAAACATTGGATGGTTCAATTTATGGAGTCATCCACACTTATTCACCAATAGTGTATTGACACGTGTCCTGCAATAAATACACTTTGAACATGTGTCAATACATTAAGTGGTGAATGACTCCATAAGAGAACCATCCGATGGCTTCATAGAATTTTTGACAATATGTATTATTCTAGGTTTTGCATAGACCCAAATTTGTGAGGTGTTTGTAACTTTCATTCATATGCATGTTATAATAAATATGAATACCTGTTTTCTTCTTTCCCTTCCTTTCTTTTTCAAGTTTCCATTATGCAAATTAATATTATTTTAACTAAGTGATTAACGAAAAAAAAGAGAGAGAGATTGAATTATAGAAAGAGAGAATGGAAAACCCATTGTGTATTCGATTCTCAAACACCCCCCCAAAAACAAAAAACGCATCAAACCCCGTGAAAATCGATTAAAAAAAGACGGCAGAAAAGAAAGTAAATAACATTAATTAATTAATTAGTTAATCAACTAATTAACATTATCGTCTTTCTAACGGCGGGATAAAGGGAACCCGATCCCGTGCCGGCGCGTGGGGAACATCACGAACAGCAGGCTGCAAACCACCCCCACCGTCACCGGCGCCGCCCTCAGCACCTCCAACGTCTCCTCCGACGGCGACGGCCAGAAGCACCCCACCACATTCCCGTCGAACAGCGCCACCGACCCAAACACCATCACAGACACCACCGCGTGGAACACGTCCACAAACCTCAGCCGGAACCTCTCCGTCTCCGGCGGCTGAGACCCGCCGTCGACGACCCATATCCCCCGGAGCGTGGCCACCCCGTACCGGACCTTCCCCCGCTCGTCCCGGAAGCTGTCCGTGAAGCTGAGGAGGAAGCAGGAGGCGGCGCACAGGGCGAGGAGGCCGGCGGTGGCGGCGCGGCTGACCGGAGAACGGCACCGGCCGTCGTTGGTGACGACGGGGGAGACGACCTGGAAGGCCAGGACGGAGCCCGTGGGAAGAAGGTTGGCGAGGTGGGCCGTGCCCTTGAAGGCCTTGCGGACGGCCTTCTGCCCGGGGGTTTTGGCCGGCTTGGCGGGCTCCGGCGGGTCCTGAGCCGGAGGAGTTCCNGATTGATTCTTGGGAAATGGAAGGATTAATATAAAGGAAGGGTTGTGTTTTATTTTTTCTTTGGTAAGAAATATGGATGGATGCATGCATGTCCGTTATTTCTTTTGGAGAGATTAAAGGTGGTCAAAGGGGAAAAAGAGTGGTGGTGGGAGAGAGGTGTTTTTAATTAATTAATTAATTAATGTGTTTTAAATGAGGTTTTGAAAAGGTTAATATGGGGATGAGATTTTATATTTCATTTTACCAATAAAATGACCGTGTCCATGATGACATTGTTATATGAGGAGAGTAAAAGTTACAAGAACTTTATGGGAGGGGTAGGTGAGTGAATAACTGCTAAGAAATGTAGAATATTGTGGTAATAATTGTAGTATTGTATAAGGGTCAGTTTGGTTGGACTGATAGGGCATGATATCACTATGTTTTTTATTATATCAATGGGTTTATGAGCAAGGCCCGGTCCATTATCATTTAAATTGATTATACACTATCTTGTTTTAATGATAGGATACCTTATATCGGACACTCCAACTTAAAAGATCCAAAAATATTCCCAACTTTTCTTTCTTCTTTTTTTTTTCTCTTTCATCCATCCCCCATCTTCTGGATTTTCTTCTTCCTCCTTCCTCTTCTTCTTCTTCTTCTTCTTTTTCTTCTTCTTTCTTCTCCCTTTTTTAAAAAAATAAAATTATGGAGCAACAACACAAGAGGCTTCAGTTTGAATTTGGTGGATTTTGAGTTCTGTCAAGCAGATCTTCGGCAGAGTAGAAGAGGGCCTCGGTGCCCTGAAGCCAGAGGCGGTGGGCCTCGTCGTCGGAAAGTGGCGCCTCGAACAAGCGGTACTCCGTCGCCGCCTTGATTGTCATCATCGTCTGCCTCTTACTCTTGCTCCTTGTTTTTTTCGACCAGGCCCTAAGATTCGTGCATTTTCTTCTTCTTTGCTCAACCTTTTATGGGAAAATTTGTAAAATTGATGTTGTTTTAACAATTTTTATATATAAATTGATTCAAGTTTATGGCCGCCGAGGATTTGCAAGGTACAGAACTTGCGGATGCAGTTGAAGAACTGGAACTGCTATTTTCATTTTCCAAACTCCATTTTTTCAATTGTTGGAATAATTTTGAAAATTTAATTTGAAATGAAGGATAAAAAAATAATTTCAACATTATCTATTTGTAAACCAAACAAGTTAATAGTCTAACTAAATAGATAGATAGCCTTTGAAATAATAAAAAAGATTATATCATGCTCATTCCATTATTTGTAACAAACGGATCCTAAGGGTTTAGATTATTGTAGATAATAGTGTAGACATTAGAAATATTTTAAAGAAGTCTAGAACAAAATAAGAAGGTGCTAGGTATTTTTACAATTTTTAGTGAAACAATGAAAAGAAAACATGTTAAGGGAGAAAAGAAAAATTTATAAATTTGAGTGAATGAATGAAGAAGAAAATAAATGTTAAAGGAGAAAAGAATTAAAGAAAAGAAAGCTTAGAGTTTTAACATGTTAGCATAGTGTGTTGTAGCCTACGGATTAGATTTTCCATTTTAAAAAAAAAAATACTTATCATATTGTAAAATATTAAATATTGTAAAATATTATATTTTTGTTTAACGTGAACAACTACGGTTACATTGTACTCGATAATGTTACTAACACATTTTAAAAGGAAATAATGTTAATAAGACATTTTAAAAGGAAAAATGTAATTAATTAATGGCCATCATTATAACTGTACTCCATAATGTTACTAACACATCTTAAAAGAAAAATAACGTTACTAAGACATTTTAAAAGAAAAAATGTTATTAATTACATTAAGACAATGGCCATCATTATAACCCACGGTTGTTAGCTACACCTTTTTTTTAAATTGTTTGGCTTGTTAAATCGTATAATTATTTTAAAATTAGTTCTTTGAGCAACGGACAAAACTGTTCTCTGTCTCCGAAAATTGAAACTTCAGAAAAGAGTTTCAAATAACACAAAAACGGAATCAACCACATAAGATCCGCCCCTAATCCGTTTCCAATCTTACCCCTTACTGGACCCCACACGCTGGGAAATATTTATTTTATTTTTGCTCACGCCAAAAACCCCATTACCCCTCAAATCCCTCTTCCCTTACCAACTTCACATTTTTCTTCCAACCCCTTCTTTGGAAAGTACGAAAACTAAAACAATGAGGGTGTGATTATATGAATTCTATTTGATTTTAACAAGTATGTGGCCCGTGCGATGCACGGGAAAGCAATATTACGATTGTATTATAAATTAAATATATAAATAACATTAATCATGATTTATCCATTGTTTTTAAATTAAACTGGGTTGAACACAGTCCGACCGAATGGACCGAGAATCGATTTATAACCCGTCTAGTTCGCTTGAATAAAATATTTGCTCTCGAATTCGTCAACACCAGTCGGTTGGACTGGTAGGATCGATACGATTTTCTAAATAAATTTTGTCATATTTAAAATTATTTTGAATAAAATTACATATTTAAATAAAATAGAGATATATAAATTATTTATCAATTAGTTTAAACATTTGAATTTATCAATTGTTTAGATATCTAAGTAACACATTTTATTTAAATTGATTACAAAAAGTACTATATATATATATATATTAAAATATTTATAAATTAAAATTTGAACAAACCACAAATGATTTATAAAATAGCTTGATCGTTTCGATAACGGTCCAGTTCTAAAAACCTTATATTTACTGTACATTAGTAAATATTATAATAAAATATTATTTAATTCACATAAATATTAATAAAATGATATATTCATAAATCATTAAACATGTTGTCATAAAAGTATTGTAAATGCGATTATATGAAGTTTGGACTACATCACATTCACGTAATATATTATTTTCAATATAAAATTTATATTTAGGTTCAATAATCGATTTGATGTGATCGAACTGATACATAACTTAGCCACCTGCGACCAACCAAGTTGTGTTAAGTTTTTTGAATATTTTAAATATCACCTAAAAGTAACTCAATCAACCTAGGCAGTACCCTAATTCAATCACCCGATTGATTCGAAGAAATTTTCCTATTTTCTTTAATTTAATTTTATGAAATAAAAATATTTTATGATTCATATAATAAATGTATACACAAAATGATAGTATATTAAAATTATAAATTATATATCTAAAGATGAATTAATTACTTTTACTTTATGTATATTAATAAATAAATAAACATAGTGATTTTCAAAAAAATAAGTTTTATTGATTGATTATGCAATTTTTTAAAGGCACAAAAATAAAGACCGAGATTCTAAAATTTTTGTTATATTTTGAATTTTTGAATTGAGGTTTTATATATATAGAGACCGAGATTTTAATGTTGTTCGTTGTTTCTAAGAAAAAATAAGAAAAACAATAAAACTTACTATTTATAGGCTGTATTAAATTCTGATCTATTTTTTTGCTACTATTTTTGGTAAATGGTAATTCTTATTATATATATATAGATTGAATTGTTTTGTTAATTATAGTTCGTTTTGTAAAAAATAATACCATTTTTTTAATAAGTGTCGTTAAGAAATTGCACAATAATTAATAATCTTTTTGTCATAATAACCCTTATTAATGAGGATAGGGATGGATGTTTTGAGAAAAGATGAATAATGAATATGAAAAGATATAGTGTATTTATTAGTTAGATGGGGTAATAATGAAAAAATATGTACAAAAGATCCAAAACATTATTTATTTGGTTAATTGTTGATAAAACCAAAATGACATTTAAAAAAATAGGAGGTAGTATGATTAGTTGTTAGTGAATTTTGAGTTTATGTTAAAATAATATTCTAGATAAAATAATTAAAATTGATTTGATGCAAAAGTAGAAGAGATAATGTGATGCGATAATTAGTTAAAATTATGTGTGAGTAGATGAATAATGAATTAAAATTGATGTAATGTGTAAGAATAATGGATTAATATTAATTAATTATATTGACGATAATGAGATTTAGTTAAAGTGAAGTTAAAAAATAATTAAGTTAAATGATTGGTTATTTCCCATCAAATTCATATCCAATCACACCCTCATGACATATTTCATAATAAACAAAATGCTATTTTTAGATTGAGTAAACATTTAATTTCGTCAGAAATACATATTTATCATATTTTGTTGTAATTTTATTTATATCATATTTAAAATATGATATTTGAGTGTGGAGGTATGTAAAAGAGGCATCGGTTGCCTAACCTAAAGACATCATAACATAATTATCTATAATCCATACTATTAGAAATCTCCTATGGTCTTTCCATTACTTTACTTTATTGTCATATGACATAAAAAATCTGACGTCACATGGAAACCTTTATAGATGTAGAAGTCCTTCTAGACAACTTCTATTATATATTATATTATTTATTCAATTTATCTCTCTTCGCCAACCAATTACAATTTTACACATCACAAATGACACCACAATGAACACTAACTATTGGAGACAATATTTTTTAATTCCCTTTCTCCATGTCATACAACACAATCTTCATTGGAGATACTCTAATTAGAGCACCCACAATGTTTTGGCAAATAAATAGACTTAAGTCTATAGTGACATGGACAAACACAAGCTAAAAAGTCCAACATTTATCCAATGCAAAAAAAAGTATTAGGTCTAGAATACCTAACAACCAATAAAATATAATAATAGTAAATGATTGCTATTGTAAAGTTCACACTTGGGTCCAAAATAGACCCAAGAGTGGACTTGGTCTTTTTTTTCTTTTTTGCCACATAAGCTAGACTAGGTCCACTTTTAATAATTTTGTGAAACATTTTTTTATAGATTAAGTTTATTTCTTACATCGAATATGATTTTTTTTTTAAAGATACCCAAAACATTGTGAGTGCTCTAATTTAGTACACATCTTTATTTAAAATTTTATTAACGGATCAACCATCTTACTTTGGCCTCACAACAGAAAACACACACGACACACATCCCCCATTTTTCTTCCTTTAAATTCACAGACACACACACACGGAAGCTTCATCTCATTTTCTTCACACAACACACTGAACACAGTAGTAGAAACAGCAGCCATGCAAGGGAAAATCACTTCCGTTCTTCCTCTGCTCACTTATCTCTGTGCGCTGACCGCCCTCCACCAAACCCGCCGCTCTCTGGCTCTGACCCAGGACGGCCTCGTCCTCCGGGAGGTCAGGCGCTCCCTCTCTGACCCGAACGGCGTCCTCGCCGGCTGGTCCGCCGCCGCCGCCGTCCCCTGCAGCTGGTTCGGGGTAGGCTGCGATGGCCTCGGCCGTGTGGTGTCGGTCTCTCTCCCCGGCGCATCCCTCGCCGGGCCCTTCCCACTCGCCCTCTGCCGCCTGCCCTCTCTCTCCAACCTCTCCCTCGCCGACAACTACATCAACGGCTCTCTTTCCCTCTCAATNGTTTTCTTTTTTTTGTTTTATTTTTTATTTTTTTAATTCGTGGGCCTTTGGGAACTAGGAAAGTTCGAGAACGAATGAGGGATTTTACCAGTGGCTTATTTCTGTTTGTCTAAAGTGGCCAGTCATGAAATATCCATTTGTGGGTTCTTTGCTGTGGTTCTGCTGTGTTTGCTTATGGAGCAGTGCATTATTTAGTGCCACTAATGGGGAGACCAATCTTTTTTTACATCATTTATGACGACCTTTCACTCAAGTGAACAAAGCAGATAATATACCTTGGCATTTATTTTATTTTATTTTTTACGAAAAAAAGGACTAATCTTTCTTGCATCAATTGCTCCCAATCGATTCAAATTAGACGATAAAAGAGCTTTTACTCAGTTAAATACCAATGGTGGTGGTAAATAGGTGCTCTGTTATTGTTCTGCATTTCACAACTGATGAGGCCGAGTCAAAATTTGTTCCAGGTACCTTAATCTACTGGCAAACAACTTCTGTGGCGATATCCCAGCATCATTTGCTCGGTTTGAACGACTCGAATCTCTCATACTCATCGACAACCTTCTGAACAGCACCATCCCAGCAGCCCTCGGCAACATCACAACACTAAAGGATCTACAGCTGGCTTACAACCCATTCTCCCCGGGCCCCATACCCGACGACCTCGGCAACCTGACCAACCTGGAAAACCTGTGGCTCACCTCCTGCCAGCTCGTGGGCCCCATCCCATCGACCCTTGCCCGGTTGACTCAGCTTCGGAATCTCGACTTAGCCGTAAACAGGCTCACCGGGCCCATACCTGGCAAGATAATAACAGGCATGACGCAAATCGAGCAGATTGAACTGTTCAATAACTCGTTCACCGGAAGTTTGCCGATTGGTTGGTCTAATCTGACCATGTTGAGAAGATTCGATGCATCCATGAATGAGTTAACCGGACTTATACCGGACGAGCTGTGCGAGTTGCCACTCGAGTCACTCATCTTGAACGATAACCGACTCGAAGGGATAATTCCCGATAGCATCGCCAGCTCGCCTAATTTGAACGACCTCAATCTGTTCAAAAACAGGCTGACGGGTAATTTGCCGAGTGATCTCGGCAAGAATTCGCCCCTGCAGGTGCTGGACGTGTCGTCGAATAATCTCTCGGGTGAAATTCCCGAATTTTTGTGCATGAATGGGGCCTTGGAGAATTTAATTCTGATGGTTAATGCTTTCTCTGGGAATATTCCGGAAAGTCTCGGAAAATGCCGGAGTTTGCTGCGCGTACGGTTGAGGGACAACAGGCTACAGGGGGAAGTTCCGACTCAGTTCTGGGGACTGCCACGGGTTTATTTTCTCGAGTTATCGGGAAATGCCTTTTCTGGGAATATCCCGAGCTCGATACGCGGCGCGAAAAACTTATCCATCCTGGCGATTTCGAATAACAGATTCTCAGGTAGCATTCCGAGCGAAATCGAGTTATTAGATTCTTTGATAAACTTTGCGGCGGATGGTAACTCGCTTAGTGGTGAAATCCCGAGCAGCATTTTGAATTTAAGGCAGCTCGGGAGGCTCGATCTTAGCAGTAACAATTTTTCAGGTGGGATTCCTAGAGGAATTCAGTCTCTGAAGCTGCTCAACGAGCTCGATTTGGCTAATAATCACTTGTCGGGCCGTATACCAGACGAGCTCGGGGGCCTTCCAGTGCTCAACGACCTCGATCTTTCAAATAACAACTTTTCGGGTGAAATTCCTGTCTCGTTACAGAATCTGAAGCTCAACAAACTAAACTTGTCGAGAAATATGCTTTCAGGGGACGTGCCTCCTCTCTTCTCGAATGGAGCTTATCGGGACAGCTTTCTCGAAAATCCTGGGCTGTGTTTTCATAATTCCGACTCATGCAATCGCAAAGAGGAGAAAGCGAATCGGGTTTTTTCGTGGGTGCTGAGGTCCGTTTTCATCACAATGGGCCTCGTTTTCCTTGTCGGGATCGTTTGGTTTCTGCTGAGGTACAGGAAACTGAAGCAAACGGCCGAAGGAGTAGTTGCCATAACTAAGTGGACCTCTTTCCACAAGCTCGGTTTTAGCGAGCTCGAAATTAGCAGCGGCCTCGAGGAGACGAACGTGATTGGCCGAGGAGCCTCGGGTAAAGTCTACAAAGTCGTTCTGAGCAGTGGGGAGGCCGTCGCCGTGAAAAAACTGCACGGCACGTCGAAAAATGATGAAAACGACCCTACTGGTGAGTTTGAAGTTGAAGTAGACACATTGGGGAAAATCAGACACAAGAATATCGTGAAGTTATGGTGCTGTTGCGATGCGGGAGGTAGCAAGCTCTTGGTGTACGAGTACATGCCGAACGGGAGCTTAAGAGACTTGCTGCACGGCAACAAGAGTGGGCTTTTGGATTGGCCCACGAGGTTTAGTATAGTTTTGGGTGCTGCCGAGGGGCTCTCGTATTTGCACCACGATTGTGATCCGCCAATCGTGCATAGGGACGTGAAGTCGAATAATCTGCTACTTGACGAGGAGTTTGGGGCAAAAATCTCGGATTTTGGGGTTGCTAAGGTTGTTAAGGAAAGCGAAAATGGTGTCGAGCCGATGTCTGTAATTGCCGGTTCTTGTGGTTACATTGCACCAGGTGAGATATTTTGAAAGGTTCAATCTTTTTCACCCATTATTATACAAATTTTCGAGCTAACATATGTTTTTTGATAAATTTATATACAGAATATGCATACACGATGCACGTGAACGAAAAGAGTGACATATACAGCTTTGGGATAGTCATTCTGGAGCTCGTGACAAGAAAAGTGCCGACTGACCCAGTATTTGGGGACCAAGGTTTGGCAAGTTGGGTCTATACGACCTTGGGCAGGGATGGGCTTGATCGTGTTATCGACCCAGAATTAGATTTGAGATTCAACCAACACATTTGCAAGGTTCTTGAAATTGGGCTCATCTGTGTCAGTCAATACCCGACCAGTCGCCCCTCCATGCGTCGGGTTGTTGCTATGCTGTATGAATCGGGTGCTGGCATGTCTAATAATAGTGTAAAGGAGAAGGATAACTGTAAACTTTTGCCTTGGTAAGTCAACATAGAAGCATGGGGTTAGAGACTGCAACATTGTAACTTATATGACATCTATATTGATGAAATTATTTTTAGATTACAATTTTTGTTCACCATAATTTGTTTTCGACAACATCTACCGACCATAAAGATCGACGTTAGATGAAAATCAGTTCATGCGGAGGATTTTTTTTTCCTTATTTTTCTTCAAACTATGAATACTTCGTTGTCAATGGCTTCCAATTAGCAAAATGAAGATCACCGAAAGTGATTGGCATTAGAAAAGGGTGTTGAAAATGAACAGCAACAAATCTGTTACAGAACAAAAAATGTGAACTGAATGCTCAACCTCAGACTTTCCAATCCTTTTAAACAAGTGCTCTAGCAAGTTTGTAAAGTTATTCAGATGTTGCTGTTGGCATCTCAACATCAAACTATTGTTTATTGGTGCCTTAAATGTTTCATCTTCAGTTGCCGACCCTCAATTAGTGAAACGGGACCCTAAGACACCGGCCAATACCTATCAAATCAAGACCAGGAATTTGATCTTTTAACACCCAACTAAGAAAAATTAATGATGCGAGACAATCGGGACCATAAAATCTCTGAGGCCTGAAGATCTTTTTTATGTCCCTTTTTTCAGTTCAAGCGTTCAACTGTCAGTTCTATTCAATGTAATTATGTAATCAGGTATCTGTCTACTTTATACAGTAATTGTGAGACTATATGTTATATCAATAAGTTGGAGGTAATTACCTACCACGTAGGGAGTTCAAAGTTTCTGCACATTGTCATTTAGGTATACTGAAAATCATATCTGAAACTTGAATGTAATTCAAAAGGCACGATCAAAAAGCATGACAACTTCTCATTTCACTATCATCTCTCTTTCAATTGAACAAGTCCCCTCCAGTGACAGTAAGAACCAAGGAAAAAAAGAAGTAATTAACGAATGCAATTACCAATCCAAAACCCCGAGTCTCAATCCCAAGGAGAATTAAACACACATGTATAGCTACATACAGTTAACAAGACACATAAATATTTCCTTGATCCACGGTGGTAATTTAAACTCTCATCACTCCCTTAATTAGCTTGATATTATATAATGTGGTTTATGAATTGGGTATTTTAAGGCAGTAAAGGCATCCACATGTTCTACACGAACCCAAACGCAGTGTTGTTCACTTAGTTTCTATTCACTTCATTCAATTGTCTTGTACAGGTAAATGCAGGATATTGTTTATTTACAGGCAAATACGATTAAAGGAAACACACAACAAGTCATGCTAGATATGCTGTTACATCGAATTAGCATGAAAGAGTTTACGTGCTCGGCATAAAACGAACATGGAGATGACAAATATTAACTTCGATATTTTCCCTGTGTATGGTAACCTTACTATCTATCTGAAAGATATTTGCAGCTCAAGTAACTAACAAGTTTGAGGCTTTAACCTTATGACAGTATAAATAACATCATTCAAGACACTTCTGATGGTACTCAAAATAAGAGACAATATACAAACACGGAATTTCAAAATTCAGTTTCATTTTTCTTCCTAGTTGTTTCCAGAGTTACAAATTTTTTCAGCAGCCTTACCCAAAACAACAAATTGATGAGCAAAAACCTCGTAAAAATCAAGCCACAACCTGGAAAGATATCACATTTGGGTATTGCTAATACAATAGTATCATCATCAATGTTCTTGTACTAGTAAGGAAAAAGAAATCTCACCCAAAGTTTCGATTTTTATCAACTCTGCTCCCTTTTCTTCTTCCTGAAAACATAAACATCGGTTTCCTCGTACGCGTACTCGGGATGCAAATGCTCGTGCGGGATTTTTTCGACATCGAACACGCCCACGGACATTTCCCAGAACAGCTCGTGGGCCTCCGGCGACCTCAGCTGGTACCCGAGCAATACGACACCGTCGTCTGCCACCAGCGCCTCCATCGCCCTGATCAGTGGCGCCACTGTCTCCTCCAGATAAACCACGTCCGCCGCGATCACGAAATCGAACGGAGGCTTGAGCGACCGCGCCTGCTCCTCGTTCCCCCAGTACAGCTGCGCGGTCTTTAGGGTTTTCTTGAGCGCCGGCTTGTTGCGCTTCAGGTTGTGCTTCAGAGCAGGCATGACGGGGGCTATGTCGGTAAGGACGATGTCGTGGAGGCCGAGCACGTAGAGACTCATGGCGGAGGCCCCACAGCCGGCACCGAGCTCAACCCCGCGCTTGCCAGCGAAGTTCAGGAGGCCGGCGTAGGGGTTGTCGCCGTCGGCGCATTTGAAGGGGTTCCAGCGCTCGGCGAACTTGGCAAGGACCAAGGAGCAGGGCCAGACGGAGGTGCCGACGTGCATCGAGCCATTGTCCTGCTGGATTGAGAGGCGCGTGTCGAGCACGGACAGCTCGATCACCGGCGAGTCTGTGAATTTCATATTTTCTTATTTTTACTTGGTCTGCAGAATGTCGAAACTCCAATATTGAGTTTTCAAATGGGCTGGACTCATAGGCTGAGTTAGCCCAGGCCCAATGATAATTAATGGTATACAACCAGAACTTGAACTTTTTTTTTTTTTGTACAATGAGAGGAGGCAAAAGCCTAGGACCCTCAGGTAATTATGTTCCGCGAATAAGTGATGCCAATGAGATCATGCTGTATCCACGGTTTAACTACCGATGGTGGGTCTAAGAAACGTTGGCAACCACTAGCTAGGGTATTGATGTGCTATAGTCGCCAAACAGTTAGCTGCGAAGTTAGCTTCTCTATAACAATGGGTCACTCTAGCAAATGAGCGAACCTGCCCAAGTGTTTATCGACCGAGGTGACTAGTTTGAACCCTCGAACAAATGAGCGAACCTCTCGAATTTTATTAGCCACAACGAACTCCTTTTCTGAAAAAATCTTTTCATTTCTTCTCCTCCAGATCTGCCACACTGTGACACCAAAAATAATTTCCCAGTCGACGACTCCAATGGACAGCCCATTTTGCAGGTTTTGGATCAACCAGTCCTGTAGATGCATGTGAAAGAACTTAAAATGATGTTTGGAAGGGATCAAGCGTTGCCAAACCTGCTTTGCACTCACACAATCCCGTAGACAGTGTAGGGTTGATTCGTCATGTGGCTCACAAAGGATACACTTAGACGACCCAGTGAGGTGACGTCGTCGCCTTTCAACATTAGTTAGGAGCCTTTCTTGAGCTGCAAGCCAGAGAAATTGGCGAACCCTCTATGGTGCAATAATACAATTTTAGTTATTTTGAATATAATTCAATTGAACCGACCTACTGTTGAAAAACAAATTTGTTTTGTTACAAATCAAATGTTCAATCTTTCAACAAGGGCACAAATGCACGAGTCGATTGACAAATATATAGATTGATATTTGAAAAAATATTTGTATATGTTGATACAAAACATAACTCCCTATATAATTTTTACTATGATCATAGCTCTTAGTTTAGATAATCATGATGATATAGCCAGCTAATCAGCTCGGTTGCAAGTGTGGATTATCTGCTTGATAGTGAGCTTAGCGGATCGGTCAGAAGGGTGTTGGCTAATGGAACAATCTACTTCGATGTCGAGGAGAATGATAGTTGCATTGGAGCTATCTAGTTCGAGCTAAAATTTTTGAATGAACTAACCATACTTGAACTAGTAGTAAGTGGTTGTATGTTAGGTCGGTTAAATTGGAAAAGATATCGAAATTATGTATTTGAGAAGACTCCTAAGAAAGAAAGAAGTTATTAGGTGGCGATTGGAAATGTATTTTTTTTTAATTATTATTGAATTTGATTTATTGAATAAAGTATGTTAAGATTGAAAAAAAATTGATGATGCAAAATTTTGAATTTAATTTTGATTTTATGAGTAGACATGAGTTAAAGTGTAATGATTGGAACTAATATGACGTAAAAGTAGTAAATTAATAATTTGAATGAGTGATTTTTAAAAATATATGAGTAGATGAATAATGAATTTTGTTGTAAAATGTGCAGTGATGATTGGTTGATATTATTAATTATATTGATAAATATTAAGAAGAGTTAAGTTGTAGTATTAGATGAATAATTGAATTTTGAATTAAAAATTTAGATTCAATAGTTTAAAAAAAAAAAATTCACCGAAGTCAAAACAAAAAGTTACTTTCAGAATAGGAAAATAGTAAAAACAAAACTAAATATAGTTGCATTAATAAATTTGGATAGGTTAAAATAAAGTTTCTGCAATTTGTTAGAACAAGGATAGCCAGAGTAGCTAGGCTTTCCCAAACCAGATAAACCCTTTCTTTTTCTTTCCTTACACAAAGACGATATCTTTTCTGAATTTCAGTTTTGGAAGATAACAACTAGCTAGGAGCACAATGTAAAACACTAGCAATAATGGAGTCCAAAAGGCCCCTTTTCCTTGCCCCCACCACCAAAACCCCAACTTTTCATCATAATAATAGTAATAAAAATAAAATAAAATAAAAAATCACCATTTTTAATACCAAAGGGAACATATTTCATTAATGGGCTTCACCAGAATATGCATGAATCTTATCTCCCACATTACAACTATATTTGTCAAAATAATCTAACCACCTTTTTTCCACCTCTCAATTGCCACCTTTTTCTTTCCCAAATACTAAAATTCCCATCCTCTTTTTCTTTATCCCCGCAACTTTATTTCCATCTTCCCTTTTTATCATCTTTCTTGATCACACAACTGTTTTTTTTTTCTTTCTTTTTTCCCCTTTATTTCGACGTAATCGAACTCATCACATCCACCCGTTGATCGACGGTGGATGGCACATCGACCGTATCCCAACTCCAAGAAAGTCCCTCGTTTCGCCACCTGTCAACATCTCCTTATCACTGCTGTTCCCCAGCCGACGGCGCTTGGACATCCGGCCAAGGGCAGAATGGTCATTTACCGAACCCTCCACGTCGCTTGCAAGCCCACTCGTGCCCGAGTTGGAGCTGTAAACCCCACAGAACTTATTCCCATCAGACGATGAAATTTCGCCAACTTGAGCGGCTTTTTGCAGTAAGGCTGTCGCGGATATAATGCTTGCAATCGGCTTTTGGTGATGTATTTGGTTTTGATCAGTACTGTACAAACATGGGACACTAAGTTCTTTCTCATTGGTTATGAGAGGGATATTTAAAGGGCAATTGATAGAATTGTTACCAAACTGATCCCAATTGATAGAATTGTTAACTGGATTACTATTACTATGAGTAGTGGTGGCAAAGTTGTTGAGTGGAGTGGAGTTTATGGGGATTAATAATCCCATTGGATTAATAATATCTTGGACATTTTTGGACATGGGTTCTTGGGCTAGCCATAGGGGTAGGCTTCGTCCAGTGGGGATTATTGGGTCGATGTTTGGGCCGGTTATGGGCTGATCAGCTAGAGATGGGCCCACGAGAAATTGGTGGCTGAGGATAGGTGGATGATTATAGTGGGTATTGTTGTTCATATGTGATGAGGCTGTGAATCGTGCTGTCTCCTCGGCTAAGGCGTCACAGAATGCTCGATGAGTGATGAAGCTGTCTCTCCTGTTCGGAATAGAAGTTGAAGGGCGAAATCGTAAATCGACATGTGTATAAAATAAACAGATAGATGAAATGATTATGATGATGATCATGAGAGTTAGAAGCAGTTCTGTGATGAGAAGCAATTGGTTAGTGTTATCTGATGATGAGTTTTGTTCATTTGGAGGTTGAATATTATTTTTTGGGGTACAGAGGTTGAATATTTTAACTTATAAAATGGGGCAAAATTATAAGAATAATATATAACTGGCCTAGGGAATAATTCAACCAAATACACAAACGTAACACATGATAACAATAACAATAACCATAACACAAGAACAAACAAAACAACAAGCAAACACAAATTCACAAGATAAAGAGTAAGTGTTTGGTAAAATTAGTTGATAAAATAAAATTTTCAACAAATTTACTTAAAAAACTATCTAAATAAGCTTATGATACAAACTCGAGCATTTTAAAAAAGTAAACGAAACTTATTCGAATGCAGTAAGCTTATATAAATTAACCAAATAAGCTATAAGCTAGTTTATTTGATTACTAAACCCACTGAATAATTTCCATACCTGGAGTAGATGGTCCCACAATCACACCTGTACTCGCGGGTCCCACACGTCTTGGAGTGCGCTTTCCAGTCGGAACTCACCGCGTAGCGCTTGGAGCACTTGTCGCACTTCCACTTCTTCTCCCCGTGCTTCCGGCAATAATGCTTCTTGATTCCGGTCAAGTCTCCGAGCGCCCTCGACGCGTGGTGGTGAACGCACGTTTTCTCCGGGCAAACGTAAACGCGCTTCCGAACCTCTTTTCCCGTCCGCTGCTTCAGCTTCCACGGCAGGTTGTGGCCTCGCCGGTGAAGCTGAAGGTTCTGATCCCTTTGGAAGCCCTTACCGCATATCTCGCAAAGGAATCGGTTTGTTGCCATTAGGGTTTTCGGGGAAAGGGCTATTACTTCAGCTTCAGGATCNGATGAAATAAATTTGCATTTGAAAGAAAAAAAAAAAAAGAAGAAGAAGAACCTGGGGTGCCTGGAAGGTTTCTTTTCTTTTTGACTGGAGGAAGATTGGATTCAATATTGAAGCTGCCGGGATTTAGGTGAGATGATGAGCCGATTGAGATCATTTCGTTTGCCATTTATAGTTATTGAATTTTAATTTGCAAGATGAGAGATGTAAGGAGAAGATATATATATATAAGCTAAAAAAAGATGTCTTTTGCTATATAAGATGTCAAAGCTCAAACAATTAGCACTATATAGGTAGTTGATTTTGATGCAGAAATTAAAGGAGAAGAGCTAAAAGATGACTTTCCTCTTTCTCTTTCTCTCTCATCAAAGGCAGTGATGGAATGGAAGAATGAAATGAAGAGAATGAAGGGCTGAGTAAGGTTTTCATCCTACTTAAGTAATGCAACTTGTCCTTATTTCTTTTATCTTTTTTCATTTTTTTTTTCATGAGTTGTGACTTTGGGAGGGGATTTCAGAGAGAGAGAGGAAGAGATAAATAAATGTTTGAAAGAAAATCAAACCCTTTTAAGATTTATAAATTCTAGTAAGACATTTCTGGATAAGAGTGAACAATATCACTTAAAACCTGTCGCATACGTAATATAGTGCCCAGGGCCAACTTAGTTGTATTTAGAGATGTTAAACAGAATGAGCTGCTGTTCGTGGGCTTTGTTCAGCTCTATTCACTTGATAAACGAGTTGAGTTTGAGCTCATTGAGTTAATGTGTCGAGCTCGGCTTGTTAGACTCGAAAATTGAGGCTTTAGTTTAGTTTCATAACTCTGATGTCTCAGTTCGTTAAAACTTGAGTTCGACTATATATCTTTTATAAATGAGCTGAGTCGAGGTTTGATGGAGTTCGTTTAGTTAACGAGAGTTCGAGTTCGAGTTCGACTTGGCTAAACTTACAATTTTTAAATATGGGACACATCTACCTGATATATATGTAATATTGTCCCGAGAAAAGTTTTGCAGGTTTAAAATTTTTTCACTTTTTATTTTTTTATG
>BKCP01010515.1:634308-676881 GCA_008636005.1 Striga asiatica | reverse complement strand
AAGAGTGTATGATGACACATATGATGAGGGCCAGATAGAAAAAGTAGGAGTCCATGCCTTTCTGATTGGAATGATTATCCCATAATTGTTTTGCTTTTTGTTTGTTTATATTATTTACTTCCAATCACCAAGCATTGGAATATATATATTTCTATTGTGGCTCATTTGGTTTGATTAATATGAGGAAACCCCCACCTTTAAATTGAATATTTCTTGTTCATGTGTTGTGACATTGACATGTTTGGTTGAGAGATGAAGATATTTCACCATGGAATTTGATTATACTTTAAACCAAAAATCTTTACTATATGTTTCAATAGAACTCACTACAAGAAAATGGTGATATTCCAACGGAAATATATTTCAATAAAATTCCACCGGGAATTCCAACGGATATTTTAATGCTATTATTTCCGTTGGAATAATTCCAACGGAAATTACAACAAAAATATTCCGTTGGAATGAGTTTTTCATTGGAATTTTCGTCGAATTTTGACGATTCCAACGGTAGATTTTCCAACGGGGGTAAAAATAAAAATTCCAACGGAAATTGCATATTCTAACGGAAATTCCTACGGTAAAAAATCGTTGGAAATATAGCCGTTGGAATAATCAAATTCCATTTAAAATTCCAATGAAAACACATTCCAACAGAATATTTTCATTGGAATTTCTATTGGAATGATTCCAACGGAAGCTATACCATTGAAATATCCGTTGGAATTTCCATTGAGATATATTACCGTAGGATTTTCTGTTGTAATATAACAATTTTCTGTAGTGACTGGTTAATTACTTAAGTTTTAATATTTTTTAAAGAAACAGACATGTCTTGTTGGGCCATTAATAAAAATGGAGATAATTCATGAGGAATTTGCATCCCTTACTTTAAGTTATGATATATATTACACTTATACACCTATTATAGTATTATTTATAAATTTACCAGAAGATGAATAAAATATTGCACTTCTACCTTAAAAGTAATTAGACCAGATGTAACCGTTACATAACAATTAGCGGGACAAATTAAAAGCAATTGGAATAATTAATTCAAATCAGATATCTTCTTACCAAAAAAGCGGAATAAACCCCTCTCTCTCTTCCATTACTCTCTCTCTCTCATTGCTATCATTACTTGCTCTCTCTCTCTCAAAAACCTCCACCGCCCCACGTTCACCCATCTCAACGCAAAGAAAACCTCCCACCCGAACTTGTTCCTTGACGGCGCGTTTTCAGTTCACGGCGACAAATTTCCAACAACCACATCGAGATCAACAACGTCTCGATCTCCCACCCGGACTTTGTCCCTTGACTGCATGTTTTCGGTTCAAGGCGTTCCCGGTCCGTTCGACGTGGATCGATCCCCGCCGTGCGATTCTTCCGGCAGCCAGGGCGGGTATGGTTCAGATCAGGCGGCACAGTGGACCAGCATCATGAGATCGTTGAGCTCCAGCCGATTTGTCTCTTTCGCAATTGGGCCGAATTCAGTTGTGGATACGATTCTACGGGATAACCGGAATTTAAGCGGTGTTTCTGTTTTCGCCCCTCCCAACACCGGCTTCATTTCTTCCCCGTCCCCCTTTCTAGACAAGATTGTGAAAATTCACATTTTGCCCAAGAGGTTTGGTTATTTGGAGTTGAGTGCCGCCGTGAATTTGAATTTGAGGACCTTGGTTCCTAGCTATTACCTCAAAATGGACAAGTTTTTGACAAATTAACTACGAATGGTGTGGGGGGTTACAGAGCCAAATTGGCTGAGAACCTAACACTTAGACCTGATCCATTTTTTATGTGCTTTTTGGTGGGTTGCGGCTTTGGGGGGACTAGGAGAAACTCTTTGCTTGTTAGTGNGGTGTTAGACTTTTTTTTTTTCCTTTTTTGTCCTTTTGGCAGGTTGATTTGCTGTGTTGTATTTTATTAGTGTGGCTAGTTGAGTTGTATATTTTAGATTGCCAGGATAGGAGTAGTAGTGTTCTTGGGATTTCTTTGCAATTATCTATTTTAGTTTTTTATTCCTTAGGTTTTTGTAAATCCAGTGGGATGGTTAATTCCCTCTGTACATTATTTCTGGTTTTCGAATAAAAAAAAGACTTGATCCATTTTTTGAGTATATGTATAGTATATTTACAATATATGTACAGTATATATTCACGGCAGTATGTTCAGCAATATATGTTGCGTGTATAGGTAGACAATATATATGGTGTCTCTCGGATCTTCAGGTCATTACGGTGAAAAAGTGCGGTGGGAAAAGAGTTCACTTTTCACTTTGAAGATGAAACCACAATAGATGATTCGGAACAAAAGTTTTGACAGTATATGTTGTGTATATAGACAGTATATAGGCAGTATATTCGCAAGAACCACAATAGATGATTCGGAAGGGAAGTTTTGACAGTATATGTTGTGTATATAGACAGTATATAGGCAGTATATTCGCAAGATCCAAATTATCGACAACATATGTTGTGTATATAGGCAGTATATTTTTAGTATATGTTTTTGTAGATAGAATCACATATATGTTTAGTTTATAAAACATGTTAATGCAAGGTCTAGGTTTCCCATGTTCATCACAATTGTCTATTGTGGTTATAGTTAGTATATTTTTTGTATATATATTGCCTTTTTTATGCAAGACGGACACCAAAATATTTTTCCGTATATGTTGTAGTTATAGTTAGTATATTTTTAGTATATATTGCGTATTTTTGTTCATAACATGTAATAATTCGGTTTATACTTAGTTTATAATCTATAACAATTTATATAACATATAAGTATATATATAGAGTTTTCTGTTTTTTATTTTCTTATCTAATATGCAACCACAATATAAATAATTTTATTAATTTTTAATTAGTATTAATAGATAATTTATAATAAAAAATAAAATTATTTTTATTTTTGTATATACAATATAGATGTCAAATTAAACCTCGTCGAAAGATGATTAATTCAATATATTGTATATAAAAAATTGATAACAAACAAAAAAGTTATTAAGTTTTGAAAATTGTTGTTTTTTTTTCTATTTTTTTTGCCCAGCTCCGTTAGGTAGCCACACCGAGGGGGCTAGAAGTTAGTGAAGCAAAACAAGAATTTGAGGCTTGGTTATCTCAATCAGATGGGAATCATAGGAACAACGGCAATACCTTTTTTGCTTGAAAATGGGGGAAGACTTTAGGGAAAGAGCGTTGGTTTATCCAACGGGATTTAAGAATAGGAGTTGCCTAAAAAAATGGAACTGAATCTATTTTATTATGGTAACACATAATCTGGCATTAAAACAAATAATACACACTGATTTGGTAGGATTGCAAATATTTTATTCTTAATTGTAGGTTTGCAATTATATGTTAATCACGCAGTATGTGTGTAAATTTCCCTTAATTCATGTATCCCTATTTTTATTCTTATTTTTTAATATTTTTCCCCCTCTTATGAGAGTTGTGGTCATTATGAAGGAAGTGGTCTCTATGTTTTATTTAGAATTTTTCTTCGCTCAAACGTAGTGCTGTTAAATTAAACGAGTCTGGCTTAACTCGGCTTGAGTTCGAGGCCTTAACGAGTCGAGCTCGAGCTCATTTAAAGCTCATAATTTAGTTAACGAACGAGCTTGGCTCAACTCGATTAGGCTCAAAAAGAAATTATTTATATAATTTTTTAAAATTTGTACTCAATAAAGCTCAAGATCAGCTCATTGAGACTCGAGCTCGAAACCTTAACGAGTTAAGCTTGAGCTCGAGGCATTAACGAGCCGAGCTCGAGCTCGAGCCGTTTACAACCCTGCTCAAAAGTGTGCATATTCCATCTAAGATACTGAGGAAATTATATGTCAATTCTACCTAGAAAACAACAAATTTATTAACTAGATTTATTGTGACACGGGTTAGAAAATATTACAACATAATAGGAACGAATTTTATGGGCTACAATTTGTATTTGAATATAATACAATAATATAATTTTTAAAAATTATTAAAAAATAAAAAAATTGTTTTAATTTTCTTAAGTACAATATTTTTTATTAAGACTCGTCTAATACATTACAAGAAAATGATAAAATTTCAACAGAAAATTCTAACGAAAATATTTTCTAATAGAATTCTAACGGGAATTAATCTAGTAGATATTCTAATGTTATTATTTCCGTTGTAATTTTTCAATGGATTCCAACGAAAATATTCCGTTGGAATGAGTTTTTCATTGTAATTTTTGTTAGATTTGACGATTCCGACGATATATAGATTTTCCAATTATTGTAATATGAGTGCAAATAAAAATGCCTAGGAAAATTTTTATGGTAATAAACAGTTGGAAAAATGGTCGTTGGAATCACTAAATTTCAAGTAATATTTTAATGGAATACTCATTCTAATGAGGCTATGTTTGGTAACCAAATAAGCTAGTTTATAGCTTATTTAGTCTGCTTATAAACTTTGATATAATATTCAAATAACATTCGTTTGGTAGGAGAAAAGCTCGAGCTTATCTCATAATCTTCTTTGGGTAATTTTTCAAATAAGTTCGTTTAAATTTTTATTTCAACTAGTTTATCAACTAACTTTACTAAAGACTTTTATCATATAAGCTAGTTTTTCAACTACAAGTCATAAGTATAAACTATAAGCTATAACTAGTTTTACCAAACATAACATGAATTTTTTCAACGGAAGCTATGTTATTGGACTATTCATTGAAATTTCTATTTGAATATATTATCGTTGAATTTTCCTGGAAATATAACATTTTTTTAGTAATAATTTATAAATCTTTGTGCTACTAATGGTTTATAGTAATTGACCTAATAGGTGAAAAATTAGTAGACTTATACAAATTTAAGATGCACGAAGAATGTAAAAAACAATGCACGTGCTCACAACTGACAAATGTTAAAATCCAGCAAGAACGACAAGTCAAGTAGCATAAAAAGGGAATAATCGTCCTTTTGGCAGCGTAATGCTTAATCCCATCTCACATGTCAATATGATCTTTTACCTCCCTTTGACAATATAAATACGAAAAAAAAAAAAAAAAAAAAAAAAAAAAAAAAAAAAAATTGTATTGATGGTCAAATACTTTTCATGTATTATGTGTAGTTTGAAGATGTCTGGACTACTTTGGTAATTATAGATTTTGTTTGGTAATAAACGTTTTGTGGCATAGAAAATGTCAGAAGGCTTTCTAGATGTAGAAGTCTTTCTAAACAACTTTTATTATATACTATATTATATTTTTTATTCAATTTATTTCTCGTCTCCAACCAATTAAAATTTTACACATCACAAATGATACTACAATTAACACTACCATTAGAGACACAATTTTTAATTTTCTTTCTCCATGTCATACAACACAATTTATATTGGAGATGCTCTTATACAACACCTCTCATTAATCCATTATTTCAATCAATTGGTCAAAATTACTAATTCAATCATTTATTTGCTATCAACTGATGGAACAACTATACAAGCCAATTCAACAATTACATTGAAGGAATTTAATTAGAAGTGTTGTCCAAGGATAAAAATATAAACAGATAAGTTAATTGGAATGAATTAATATTTAATAGTTGGATGTATAGTTCTCCTCACATTGAACGTTAGATGAGACCACTTTAATTGATTCTCTTATATAAAGTTATTAAAGCAATGTTTTGCTTTATTGGAAAATTGATGGAATATTTCAATTCTCACTTTTCATATTCTAAATTGCACCACACATGTTCCCACTTCCCATATGAATTAACAGTCCTACAACTCAACCGCATTACAATGAATTAACAGAACGTTTATACTTAGGACGACCAAATTATTTAAAATAAGTAGAAGTATTAAATTAATAGAGACAGCCAACTGACAAAAGCAGTGAATTTTTTGAAGTGTGAGAGCAATCAGTCGTCTCCTTGTGGACTGACTTTAATTTTCCGGAAAAAGCCCTTTAATCATAATCTAATTATGTTTTCACTTTTGTGTGTTTGTTTAGAATTTTAATTTTGGAGTTTAGCTGTTTAACTTTGGTGAGCACAGAATATTCTTCCCCTACCCAACACTATCGAAAGGCAAAGGCTACAACTTTCAAACTCCAGCTCTTAGTTTACCCTTTACTTTATAATTAAAATTAATTAGTACTGTATTAATATTAGTTTAGTTCCCGAACAAATCAAATAAAATCTCTTTTTTATTAGAAAGTTTCAATGATATTCCATACAGAGCAACAATAAAAAATTTCGTTGTATTATCATTTTTTCTTTTTTAGAATTTCAATTGGAATTAATGATACCAACATTATTGTTACGCTTCATTGATGTACTACAAAATTTAGTTGCAATATGTAATTTTTGTTAGAATTATGTGATAATTCTAATCGTGGTAAAGAAACTAATGAAAATTCTAAGGATAACCTAATTTCAAATGAATAATTAAAAACCATATTAAGAACCTAAATTAATTTAATCTATATTTATCTATATTTATATAAAAAGACATTCTATTTACTAAAAATAGTAGGCAGAAAAGTCAAAGATAATTAATGCTTACTGGAAATAGAATGACATTAATTACAGATTTGTTTTGGTATTTATAGGCTTGACATTAAAGATTTGTTATGGGATAAAAATCAGAACCGATTTTTTTACCTTTGCTGGAAAAGTCAAAGGTAAGTATAGATTTGTTTATATTATCAAATCATAAAAAGATATTAAATCCATATTGTAAAAAATAATAATTCATATAATTTTATAACAATTCTACTACATTATTTAACAGTATTATTTTTTATTATATAATAAAATAATAATTAAATATTATATGGTAAACAACAATAAATAAAATTGTTACTTTCTTATATCAAGGGATAAATTTATATGGTAAAATTTAACTTTTATTAGTATAAATATTTTAGTGAGATAATATATTAATTATTTTACAAGCTAGACCTAACATGCCCATACTTAATGTTTTGGCTAAAATGACAACGCTGGTTGAAAGATGTAGAAAAAACTTATAAATAACCCTATTGTTTTGACTTAACGTTGATTAAAAGAGGTAGAAAATAGATAATAACTCTATTATTTTTTAAACTTAAATGGACAAGACTGTAAAAATAACTCATTTAATATATTTGTCTCGTGCATCGCAGGGGATACGTATTAATTCAAGTTAAAAAGAAAAAAAATAGAATTATAGGAGTGATATGATAATCGAATCCAACTCTCCTTAGTCTCTCTCGCCCACTTGTACTCAAATACAAAAGTGAAACTCCATCTTTGATCCAACTTCATCAAATACTATACGTTAGGCGGATTTAGGGAAAAGTAATTTGTTGTCACCAAGGATGTTTTGACAGTTTTGTTTCCTTTGTTTGCCTTTTAGCTCAAGTCAAACTAGTGCTAAGGTATTGAGATTCATTTGGAATATACAAAAATTCTATGGAGCCATCAGATTGTTTTTCTTTTTTATAGAATTGAATTGTCTTCACTAACAATTTTTCATTTTTTAGTTTGTCAAAACATTCGTTCTGAAATTTAAATCCTGTCTTATTCATTCCCTCTTTGTGTTTGTTATTATACCCAAGGATTAGATTGGAATGTAAAAATGATTAATCGTGTTATAGATCACACTAAATTGGTGAGTCTACACTATGGACTTTCACTTGATTTCTCTACTAATATGTAAAGAAAGTGCTTGTTTGAGATAATGAGAGACTTGCAGATGAACTTTTGAGTGTATACGATCAAGTTCTTACAAAATTAATGCCATCAGAGAAGGCCCTCATTTATTTTATTTTTTACTCTTAAATCAATATAAATTCAAGTATGAGCGTATGTAATCCAACAATAAAAATGTGTTGAGAACAATGTGTAGAACTTAGAATGGAAGAGCGATAAAGAAATCAAAGTAAAATCTGGAGAAAACATTTTTTCATTAAAGCAAAAACTCTGCAACTCGAGCTAACACTGTTCTACTTCCTTCAAGGAAGACGAGTCCCTCACACCATATACATGATCCATAATGACTAATTAGAAAGAGACACGTGCACAGCACCAACTAAAATAAAACGCAAAAGAATAAAGAAAAGCGGAAAAGCGTTTTTGCTAGACAAACACGCTGATAAGAAAACAGAACAATAATAGAAAAATAAAATGATAAAATGCACATGTCAACACAATGCTCTCACCAATAGAATTGACTTTTGCCCGATTCTCACAATATTTGGTGTTCGATCGATGGTTGTTTCGAAAGGATCTTTGGACTAAAGTTGCACATAGATTAAAAAAACATTTTGAAGAAATAAATTATATGAATTTCCATCATATTAAAAAAAATTCATCCCCATTTTTCAAAATCTAAAAAAAAATGTTGATTTCGGGCCGGACCGGTCGGGCCCAAAATCTAATCGGTGGGCCGAAATCTCCAACGGTAAAATTTATAAAATCCACAGTTAGAGATCCAACTGTTGAGAGCCATCTAAACCTTTGAATTGACCGATTCTCCAATTCCAGCACTGATTGTCGAATATATATGTTCCTGCATTGCATGTTCGTATATATATCGCAAGCAAAATTTAATCGTCTTAATAGAAACACTTAAAGAATATTCATTTTGTAAAAAAAGGCTAAATGTTTATATTTTTTATCATTAACATTAATTATTAAGCAATGTAATAATTTGTAATATTTGGATAATGCTTGGATATACAAGATATCCAAAATAAAATTCTAACATTTTTAACTAATCAGTTTCTTTAACTCAAATAAAACTCAACTTTAATTCAATCTCACTATTCTTTATATTATCAGTATAATTAAATAATATCAATTAATCATTTTTACACATTATATAAATTTCAATTCACTATTCATTCACTCACATAATTTTAACTAAACATCACTTCACATTATCTTTTTCCTACTTTTACATCAAATCAACTTTAATTATTTTATTTTATATATTATTTCAATATGAATCCAAAATTTCACTAACAAATAACTGTATTAAATATGTAGTTTGTGAATATCAAAAAGACGTCTTAAGGAGAATGAAGAAAACAAAACAAAAATCAAAGTCGAGGCACGTAATAATTATGTTCTCCTTAACACGAAATTGCCCCGTAAAATACCCACGGTTAACGGCAAACGCCTCCAAGATACAACGACTTCGACTTGTATATAGTGGTACTTCAAATATACAAGCCTTCGGCGAACACTACTATTGTTTGGAACTCTCAAGGCTCAATGAAAAAAATCAAAGAACATAATATGCTATATGATCTTTGAAAAGTAATGCAAGAGCTCTCTAATTTTCATAATATTAATGATTTCAAGTATGTGGATATTTATAGATGTCGGGAAACACCTCCAAGAGGTTTAAGTGTCAAAAAACACCTTTTGGGACGTGCCCGAACGAGAACGGATGCATCTAGTGGCCAAAAGATACCTTATGGTCACCAAGGGTTGCGACCCTTTGATTTCCGCAGCCAGTTGCGCGCCCGTGCGCCGCTGGCTCGTACGACCTCATACGGACTCGGAATCAACTTCCGTTTTTTCCTACTCGTCCCCAACGAGTCATTCTACAATTCTAGCATACATAATGCATGATTATGGCTTGTTTAATTTGTCCAAACATTTATCAAAACATAATGTTTTACGAATCCAATAATTTGAGTTACTTAAACTCATTGTTTCAACTTTACATTTCCCACATATACAACTTAGAATTAATTTCTCATTCACCTTAAAATGGTTTTGAGAATTTTCTATGTCTTCCACTTACAAAAAATGGAACCGTAAATTGGTACAAAACCAATTTTTCTTACACTAACCATACCACATTATCCAATATTAATCAAACCAAATAAAAAAATACAAACAGAACTAAAAGTATTTATATCCAAGCGTAACAAAATAAATAACACACTCTATCTCTAAAACATGTCCACATTCATTACAAATAGTATAATAGATTTTATTTTAAATTCTGTTGTGTAGGTTTGCTACTTAATTAATTGGTAATGATACACTAAAATTACAAAATTACTTTTTTCCATTGCATTTTATGTAATTAACATAATGATTCATATTATATTAAATAGTTTCATACTCTTCATTTTTACTAATGATATAAATTTTTAAAATTTGATACTATTATCTAATTTATAATTTTAATCATATGTATATATATAACTTTAAATATTTTATTTATATGTGACTACTAGTAAAAACATAAAACATAAAATGGTGCATGAAATTTAATGTATCCATGAACTCTGGGAATTTGCAACTATTAATAATCAAATAAGCTCAATCAACTCAATGATAATGCAATCATTATTCATATCTAATCTAAAAAGATTAAAAGTACCTTTTGCAAATTGTGAAGTCCACTCCCTTTACTGGATTTAATGGCCCATGTTTATAAAATAGAGCATTTTCAAGAGAGGGCTTTTTGTTTTTATTTTTATTTTTTTGTGAGGTTTTTCGTCTAAAACCTCTCATAGTAAATATCCCTATTTTTTTTTTCGCAACGACAAAATATATTAATAAAACACGTATTTATAAGTGACTAACTAGCCGAATGAATTAGTTAAAAGCTGAATTTAGAGATGCATACAAGTCGAACGACTGTACCTAGAAATTACGACACTAAATACCTCACAAATTAAAAACTAACAAAACTAGAATACCAAAATCTACTGAAAATACTAACTCCCAAAGGGAGAACAGAACACAAACACAACACAAACAAACAAAAACACACTTAAACGCACAAACTACTAGAATAAGTCCTCCTCACCCGCTAGAAACCACTCCGACCGGCCACTTCTCGAACCAACCCCAAATCAATCAAACCAAATTAATTTGATTTGTTAGCATAATTGATTTGATATTATTTAATTATATTGATAATATTAAAGAGAATTGAATTAAATTAAAAGATATAAAACAATTAACTCAATCGGTCAAAACCGATTACAATCGGTTTTGTCTCATATCTAAATGCACCCTTATTTTTTTATGACGCATGATTATAACTTCAATCAAAATATAGATAATATCTACTTACACAAACCTTTAAAAAATATGAGGACATGATATAGCCAAATGTTACTATGTTTTGGATAAACCTAATTGGGTGTTCAAACATTCAAAGAAAAAAGGTAAACCTTCCACTAAAATTGTCCCTCTGTATCAAATTTGAGAAGACGATAAAGGCAAAATATTAGATTGATTAAGATAGCGTTAATTAAACACCACACTGTATTATTGATGGCTTAATTATTATTCTAAATTGTTGTATTTGATTATGTGATGTTAACGCATAAAATAATAAAACTATCTAAAGTGAGTTTTGGTCCCACCAATTTAGAAGCCAAATTAACTGAAATTTGCTAATGGCAGCTTGACTAATTTGAGAAGCAAACCCAGCTCACTTAGTTAAGGATAAAGCTAAAAATGAAAGATTTTAATATAATATTTTATAATTCAACCTATTTACCAAATTATTTTACTGCTTACAAGCGATAATAATGATTGAGCTCAAGTTCTTCTCGACTCATTTACAATTATATATATAACTTGGTCTATATATAACTTGATGATCGTTTGTATGGTCAAATTATTGGAACAAAACATTTACTAGCGTACACATTGAATATCAAGAACCTTTAGGTTTATCTTAATTTTGCAATTGCGAGCAATATTAGTATTAGTTAAATTCAATTTAAATATGTTTACATTCATGGCAACTATTTGTCGCTACTAAACATCAAAATCGGAATCCAAAAAAAGTGGATACTATCTAGAAAAGCTTTTTGCATATTAGCAGGATGTGAGATAGACCTTAGCATCAGATGTGCGTAACTCTTCAATTATACTTTCATGGTCAGATGCTAATATATATATTGGTTCTTTTTAACATGTTAACTATAATTTTTTGAATTTTTTTGAAATAATACAACATTTTTTTTTTTCAAAAAAAATCATACATAAACGAGCTATAAACCAAAATATGTTGTNCTGAATATGAAGCTGGTTAATGCTCAAGGCCCACTAACGTCCGAGAACCCATTAAACTGTTAAACTAGGTAGGGGCGGCCCAACAATCCCAAAAAGAAGTAAATGGACTACTAGTAAAGTCTCTGGTGCTTAACCAAATCCGTGATTTTGCAGTGTGTTCAATTATTCATGTGTGAAGACTTTTAACCAGGTATGTATCGTGAACTCAATTTTTCAGTGAATCTTGTACCATCTGACAGACTTAGCTGAAGAACACGATGAATTAGAGTGTCGAAATTAGTGAAGAGTGTTTAATTTTACTGTACTCTAAGGTTCTTGACGATGTGCGCCGCAATTTACTTTTGTTGTATGAATATTTCGAAACTTTGATGTATTTATCTTTTTGGTAATATGTTCGTTTACTTTGTGGTGGTTTATGGGTTCTGATTTTTTTTTACTGTAGAACATTTCGTGTTAATAAATTTTCAATGCTTACCTTTTATATGCACTGGAAACTGTATTTGCTGGAAAGACTATTATTTTGCACAATATTTGGCAATTATACATTCATTTCAAGAAAATGAGCGTTCTTGTTATTTGAAACTTTCTCTTTTCTAGTTAAGTTGGGGGAGGATCTGTGAAATAGAAGGATTATGGATGTGAAGTCATTGGCAAAATCGAAAAGGGCTCATTCTCAAAATCACAGCAAAAAGCATCAACTACAACAATCATCAAAAAAACCTTCAGTTGGTTCAGACAGCATGAAGCAGACAGGAAGGCAAGCTAAAGGGAAAACCCCACAGCCTCATGTCCCAAAACCACTCCCTTCAAATTGGGATAGATATGGTGAAAATCTCGATTTGGGTACTGAAGAAGCCCTGACTAGCTCCAGTCAACCGACCGAGTTTGTATTGCCAAAAAGTAAAGGTGCAGATTATGCTCACTTAATTTCGGAGGCAAAAGATCAATCTAGATCAAGTCGGTCTATGGATGTTTCTCATTTGTTTGGTGATGTTATTACTGGTATGTATGCTGCCTTTAATTTAACATGGCGTTTTCAGTTTCTAAAGTTATTCGTTGCCTTTGATTTAATATGGCGTATTCAGTTTATCCATTGCCTTTGATTTAACATGGTGTTTTCAGTTTCTAAAGCTTTCAGTAAGATGAAATCTAGACTTCTGTTTATGAATATTGGCATTTTAGTGTTTTCCATTAAGTGTCACCTAAAAGTTGCGTATGGAGATACCGTCTTATGAATAAAACAGTTAAATGATGTTTATGCTCATGTAAAAGATGCTTTTGTACTAGTGAACCAATTTTCATATTGTTGGAATGAGGTCTCTTCCCCAAAAGCTTATTAGCATTTGATGATGGCTCGGGTTCTTTCTTCTGCTTTCGTTACTTTATACTTCTTTTAATTTTATTAAGTTTTAGTGTTTCAGGAAATGCCACTTTGATATTGTGGGTGCTTGGTTGAGTGTTTTGTGATAGCTGATAACTTTCTGGCTTCCAATAAGCACTTTGGTGTTACTTATTAAAAATGTACACCTAGATGATTCTTTTTCTTTCAGCTGGCTGCGTAGAATTATATACAACATGACATGGCATTTATTTGTATATGTGTGTCTTAGACTTTACTCAGGATTTTAGTCCAATGCTTCTTTCGGCCAAGGGGCAAAGCTTGCTTTCATGGGCTGACGATGATGATTTCGAGTTGGAAGGGAAAACAAGCACCAGTTTTGAGGTGATTTTTTTTTTCCTTTTAGGCTAATTGATGGTCCACGAGGTCTTATAATACCCCACCCAGCTATGAATGCTCCCATAGTTCTTTATAAGCATTAACTATCAAAAAAACTTGTAATCCTGATCTTCTGTATAAAAGTTAAGCACATTATTTGATAGAAGGCTACAATCTTTTATCGTGTCATGGCCGGAGCTAAGACTTAATGCTTGATGACCTTTAGAATAAACTCAAACCAGCTGGAACGCAGGCCGCAGAATGAGTACTAAGCACTAAAACCAAAAATACAATATTTGACAATTCAACTTGTTTCTTGGCTCTATCCATATAATGTCAATTTTACCTTTATCTGATTTTTATGCCTATATTTTTCATTTTATTTCTAGCTTGCTAGTTCTCGTAATACCTTATCATGTATAAATACCCAATGCCAAACTAGTCCTTCAACATTTGATGATTTACATGTCAACTCTTGGATCAATACAACACCTTTGTGCATATGGCTTTTCATGTTTTCCATTGGTATATATGTGCTCTCAATCTTTTCATGCCATATAAGTATTATCTTTGTTTATAATATGTTTTGTTGCTTGGCATGGTATTCATCACCTGCAATCACGTTTTTGTGAGTGTCTGCCTCTTTTTTTATTTTTTATTTTTTCATCTATTTTTTATTGCTCCTTTTCCTTTTCAACTAATTACATTTCTTATTGTGCAGACACCTTTTTTTTCGCTTGATCTGAAAGCACTTTCTGAACAACTTGCGAAGGCAAAGCTGTCAGAGAGGTGTTTTCTAGAGCCAGATCTATTTCCTTCGGAGCTGGTATAATAATTTAACCTTTAATTCTGCTAGTTATTTATCTCTGATCTATTTTTAATGTGAGAGGGCAATCATACAAATGGCTTTTCTGTTTTTTCAACAAATCATAAAGAATATCAATGGCTTTCGATTCTCCTTAAGAATATCAATGGCTTTTGCCTTTCCCTGGCCTTATCTATTCTAGTGTTGATTTATGATGCCCGATTTCAAAATATTGTGGCAGTTGGACGAGTTACAAGCACACAATGAAGACAAATATGATCCTAAAACTCGTACATCTTTAACTGAAACAAAATCCAGATTCTCATCTTCTCTCCATAACCAAGAATTTAGTCAAAACCATGGACCTTTATCCTCCACCATTACATTGGCCAGAGATCATCATCCTGTTCAAACCCCCGCACGAGCATTGGAACCTTTGAAGCAAGAAAACATTGGAATCTTGCAGTCACAAGATACACCGACGAGCATTTTACGAGAATCTGTTACAGAGGAGATATTTGCTTCCACTGCTAAAAGCCCATCGATATTTGAGGCGGCAAGTGCAGAAGCAGAACTATACTTGCTTTTAAGCTCTTTTGGGGAAACTAAGATTGTTGAATCAAAAGGTGGAAATGTGAATAACCATGAGCATGCAGTGAAATCGGCTAATATTGATAATGATATTGATAAACTGCTTGAGGAAACATCTAATTTGAAGATTTTAGATGGTGGACGGGGGTCAAATGAGGTAAGTGCAATCGCTGATGCTAGATCTTCCGCCTTGAATGCTGACTCTAAGTCTAAACTTTTGGACGATTTTGATTCGTGGTTGGATACAATTTGATTTTTCTGTGTTTAGATGATTTTGACTCATGGTTAGATACAAGTTGATCTTGCTGTTGCTAGCTTGTTGTGATGATATGATATAGGTTATCGGTTAATTTGTTAACCTCTGACATTGTAAGTGTTGATTTCTGTACTCTGTTCCACTTCAATGTGTGGTAAAGTTTAGAAAGTGCTGATGGCAANAAAAAAAAAAAAAAAAAAAGTGCTTTTTGTGAAACTTTAGAGTATGTCTTGGGAGCATTTCTAATGCATTGTTCTATCAAGGAGAATGACTAATAATGCCATAGAGAAAATCTTGTGATGTGTGAAAATAGATTAGTCACTTGGGTCTATTGCTATAAAATTATTATTTTATAAAATTTGTTATAGTAACATTTTACTATAAACTCTTAACATATTAAATATTCCAGACTCGTTGAATCACGCACTGGCAGATGACTAAATAACAAAAAAAAAATCAATATCAAGACATTCCAAGATTTAAGCACAGAAACATCCGCAAATCACCATCATAAATGAAAAGAACCAGTGCCAAATAGTCAAAAGGATAGAGAATTTTTCAGATGCCCACAATGTTGGTTTATCAAAAGCATACTGAATCCACTACTCACTCATCACAAGCATTGCTGCTCAAGTTTTATGTCTGAGACTCCCTTAACTCACCCCCAAAAGATCTGGTTCATCTTGAGCATTCAGTTTTTTCCACCTTTCAAGGAGAGATCCTGAAGGTTCAACAAAAGCTCATCCGAGTTCAAGTACACCTTGTTGTTTGAAGCAGAAAGTGTGTGTGCAATTTCTCTGGATGCTTCGATTCTCCTGAGCGTGATAAAAGCCGGGTTGTTGGCAATAGCTTGACCGATCAGCTGGGCACTCTTGGCCTCTCCCTGATCACCAAATCAGGAAAAAAAAATGAACTTTCGGAGAAAAAGGAAATATTAAGCTTCGAATTTTTCTGGAGGATTGAGCCCCACACATATTTGATTAACAAGATAACTGAACTTTAAGTAGATGCCTTCTAAGTTTTACCTGAGCTCTAATAATTGCACTGCGCTTGTCTTGCTCGGCCTTTTCGACCACAAATTTGGCTCTCTCCGCTTCTTGTGCAGCTACCTGCTTAGCTTCTATGGCGGCAGTGAATTCCCTTCCAAAGGTCAGGCTCGTAATCGACACATCATCCAGTGCAATGTTGAAGAAGGCAGCTCTCTCAGTCAATATTTTCCTGATTTCCCTACTGACATTCTGCATTATGCAAAGTGCCGTCAACATATCATCGACATTATCGAGTAATTACATCTGATTGATTTACTGTTAACTGTAGGCTAATCATTTTAAGAAGCACCATTAATATAACTTCCCCAGGTAACTATATAATTTACCTGATGAGCAGAAAAAATGTTCAGGAAAGATAACACATGCTGAGTAATCAATCAAGCATACAACGACTCTGTTCTAGCAGTTATTGCTGGGAAAAGGAATCAAGAGATCTTACTCCTTACCTCTCTCTGGGTAATGAGCTGGCTTGCATTGTATTGAGCAACAACAGCTTTCAGAGTCTCGTGGATAATTGAAGGCAGGACTCTTTCATTGTAGTTTTCACCAAGAGTTCGATAAATGGTGGGCAACTGGTCGGGCACAGGACGTGTGAGAACACGAAGACCAATCTTGACCTGTAAAGATAGAATAATGTAAGTGTAGATAATGAGGCTCACGGTACAGGAGTAAACAGGATTAGTATATACTGCTACCTGAGAAACAAAATACTCTTGAGCGCATAACAATATTTTAGTACTTAGAAAATATCATCTTGAAGTAGCAGAACAGCAAAACCAAGCTCCATTAACAGACAAATCAAGCTAAATTAGTGTATGGATTGCATCTTCTATTCATCCCATTAAACAGTAGCCATTGCAATAAGATAAGGTTCAATAACTTCCTCAATAGAGAGGAAACATAGAGAAAAGGAGAAAGTGATATATTCATTTGGCATGTTCATGTTTTCTGAAACTTGTAAGAAACGTATTTATTTCCTAAATGAATAGCTTAAGCAGAACGCTGGAATAAGCAAAATCAGGTAGGTGGATGGACCGTAACACAATCTAGGAAAAAGTACTTGAGGTTTGCAACTGAATTACTTCCATGTACGTTATTTCATTGGCAACAGGGCCTTTTAACACTTTACATGAGGATAATAAGTTGAGCTACCCTATTAAATAAGTGGTAATAAAACTATATACAAAGATACTCTCACAACATACAGAGAGAATCACCCCAACCACCAAAGGCAATGTGAATGCATGGAGGATCGAGTAAGAGAGAAAGAGAGAGATATTACCATCTGAAGATCACGACTGCCTGATGTGCTCTCAACTAGATGTGGTCGAGCCCGGACATCATAAATGACAGGCCTTTCAAACCATGGGATCATTATGTGAGTCCCTTCAGGATAGACCTGTATGTTCGCAGCATATATGGAATAAATTATTAAATCTTCATAAATACAGAGATGGGTGCCAACTAAACAAACCATCAAATAACCACAAGTATTTAAGATGGAAAATTGATGTCAAGACTTCCCCTGCAAAGAGCTGCAAAATGTTAGGGTGCAGTAAGTTTATTAACCAGCCTAACTAGCTCATACGGATCACCCATATGTGCGTGTGTATAAAATATGCACGCGTGTGTGGTGTGGATAAATCTGCAGGACTATCAATAACTTTTAACCAGCAACACAAGTACCATAGACAGAACTACAGAACTCAATCATAGCATTTCTTATACATAAATATTGCTGATTCATGACTAAAATATGTAATTAGAAACAGACTCAGTTTTTATGGCGCGTGCTCTTTCGTGCAGACACTGAAGTCAAAATGCCATTAGTGAGGGACAAATTTCCAAAGTATTGAAGCTGATTCAGAAACATAACAGCCTTGTAAGAAAATATACTGAATGTATGATGGAGATTTCGACAAGACACAACCTTATCTTTGATACCAACAATACGGTTGAAAACAATAGCACGGTGTCCTCCCTCAACATTGTAGAGACTGTTAGAAACTCCATATACACCAAGCCCTGCAACAACTCCCAGTTTGATTAAGGCAGAGACTGCACCCCCGCCAGGCATCTTGGGAACATTGACATTCTTAAAATTCATCTTCTAAATCACTGCAAACTAACACATGGTTGGTGAATATCATCATGTCAGTGTTCCATAAAATGAACAGAATTTCATCTTTAGATGCATTCCCATCTAGTATTAATAACTTTGATAACAGTTACAAGAGTAAATGAAAAGACATAACCAATCAAACAGCAACAAGAAGAAACCTATAACTGGAGTATCATATGCAGAAACCTGACTTCAATGAGGAATAGCATATGACAATTTGAGGGAAGTGGGTTCTAAATTAGACTAGACCTGTGCAACTGAAAGGATCAATTTGTAAATATTTGAAGACCAGGGGTAAATAAAGGGGCTTCAAAAGGGTGGTTTCATTGTATGAAAAGCTTCATTCTCAAGCTTAAATCTTCCACTTTCATATTTATAGAAGAAGCGACTATAAAACCCTGACTGCAGATTAAGGTGAACTTGAATCAGAAATTTCAGGGGAGGAAATGGTAATACTGATGTGTATTTCATCAGCTAAAGTTCAGATACCAACGCAAGCTAACACTCAACGCCCTGAAATCCACCTCGATGCAAATAAATAGACACAAAAAAGTAGGAAATTAACGAAAGCTCATCCTCAACTATTCATAACAATGAGAAAAGCAAACAAAATATAACATTTAACCCAACATAAATGGTTGCCAGCCCTTTTGGCTGAAAGAACAAATATAACGGCTGAAAAAGTTAACTACTAGCGACCACAATGCGCCTCAGAACATTCAAAATTGCAGTCACCTCAAGTACATCTTTCTTAACCGGAGAATGTTGAAATGCAAAGGAAAGTGCAACTAAATTTTGTGAGCTTCAAGCAACTAAGGAAAGGGAGAAATCACGTCAAAGAATAAAAAAATATATGAAATGGGCAGTAGAAATTCAGAAAAGAGCGAATGAAAAGTGGATCTACATACCTTGATTGAGACGGACGAAGTTGAAAATAGTGTAGAGTATACGAGATGAGAAGAGGGCAGAAGGGTTTTAGATGGAGAACTTGTAGAAGGGGTTAGTATTAGGGCTTTTCTTTCGCTCTTTTTTTTTTCTTTTTTTTTCCTTTTTTCAATCTTTTATTTTATACATATTAATTGTGCATTTACAATTGTTAATTCATAAATCACGAATAAAAATTTTAAAAATAAAATTCATGTTTTTGTTTAAATAGTTTAAAACACAGAATCATACTATAACTGGATTGTACCTTCTCCTATAAAATGTATTATATGGTCATTCAAAAATACATTCATTATATAATGATAGTTATTTCTAATATTTCTTATCAACGTTGTTATCACTAAGTTTAACATATAAATTCATTTTAACTGATGGATATTGAATTAATTAGTAGGATCCATTGAGAGTTCAAAATTAAAACAAAATAGATATAACTATTTTACTTTACAAATACAATATAAATATTAAAGAAAACCATAAAAAGGTTTTATTTAATATGCAATATTGATATCCAACATAAAATTATCAAAAAAATAATAATTAATTTATATACCATATATGAAAATATTTTAGAAAATTAACAAGTTATTAACTTTTTAAATTATATTTATAATTTAAGTTGATCAAGGAATTTATAATTTTAAAAGTCACAATCTTTATGGATGAAAGGCAATATCTATATGCTCAATTATGAAACACAAAAAATTGACACGTGATTTTATGGACACCAAAAATAATATGTAAGATTAAAAAATACGAAAATACTTGAAAAATTTACATTGCACTCAAAAAACTTTGTATTTGCATATATGGTTTGAATTTAATATAAATTTTGATACCAAATGCAAATGACGACGACGATGACGACGACGATAATAATAATAATAATAATAATAATAATAATAATAATAATAATAATAATAATAATAATAATAACCAATAATGTTACGGCTGAAAGGAGAGGAAGTAAGTCGGGGGACACTTCGATGGCTTGATCGCTCGATATCCTAGAATGACTGAGAGGATTTGTCAGCTTTTGCTTTTGATGGTTTCATTTCGACTTTCTTGACGCCGGATTGGACAGAGATATTACTCCACTCCTAATACTTTATCTCGGCCTACTAAAACTCTAAGAGCACCCACAATGCATTGGGTCTCTTAATAAAATATCATATGTCACATAGGAAATAGACTTAGTCTATTACAAAATGTCTCTCAATGCAATTAAAAGTGGACATGGTCTAGCTTATGTGGCAATAAAAAAAAGAGACCAAGTTCACACTTGGGTATATTTTGAACTCAAGTACAAACCCAAACACTCATCATTTATTGTAATTTAAATTTTCTTTTAATAAAGGAAACATATTAGAATATTTTTATTGGTTGACATGTATGCTAGACCTAGTATTTTATTTTCGCAATGAATAGCTTTTGAGTTTTTTTACTTGGGTTTGTCCATGTCATTTAGGGCTTAAGTCTATTTATATGTCATATGCAAAATTAGACCCAATACATTGTGTATGCTCTAAATATAAAATCTTCCTTTTTTTTTTCTTAATCAAACATTGCATAACTAATTTCATAATTATAAAAAATTACAAAAAATAAATATAGATAGAATTGTGCACAGATAAGGTTGTGGGTTTTTGCACAAAACTCAAATATCCAAAACACCACATGCCGCGGATTTAATTTAACATGCCTTCCTCCACATATGCAAAACACCGCATGTTGCTCAACTTTTAGTATTGTCGCAAGTCATATTAAAGAAATTGCCACTTGTGTCATATTAAATAAAATCAACAATACAATTTTTAAATAAATATTTTAAAATCGGAAACATTTTTTTTTTATATATATAATAGAGAGAGATATGAGAATGGGACTAATATGGAATAACCATACCAGGTCGATTAAACTGGAAGAGCAACTAGACCAAACCGAGTCAGTTATCAGGTCGAACGGGGAATGAAAACTCCACAGGTCGAGGAAGATAGCCATGACACGAAGGGTACCAGCAGGTTGAAGGAGGGCCTTCAGAGGGCCTGGTGAAAATTCGACCTGAAAGAGAACATGGTCGAAGGATCGATCAGATGAGCAGGATAACAGGGCCCAACATTGATGACACTCCACCTCGAGGTAGTTGGGGTCTGACGCACGGTCAGACCATCTAATGAAGAAGGCTAAAGGATAAGAAAGAATATTATGGGGATTAAACCCCCACGTGGATATGACCACGTGGCGTAGCAGATTTGGGCAGTTGGAGAAGTCTGGGCAGCTAGGGTAGTACGAACGGGTAGCCTAGGCGGCCCATGCGTCAAAAGGAGATTGAGCAACTAAGATATCATCTCCTATATAAGGGTGAGGTATGCCTTGAATTATATTACATTCTCTATTACACACTTTACATAATCATATATCTATTGCACATTTTACATTATCTATTATACACTTTACATAATCATATAGTCACTTCATCTTCTACAAGTGTTAACTTAAGATTCAGAGGCTTTTCATAGGAAAACCTGTCCGGTGTGAGAGTTCTACAAGTCCAAAGGCGTTCAACAGGTGATCGAGCTCGAGGTCTAGCCATTTCTAGTTGTTTCCAGCCGGTCGGACGTCTTTTGCGTACTAGGGTCATAGTGAAAGAAATAATAATGGATCATAGCGGTTGGATGTGATATATTAACCATGGTTTAGAAAAATGGACCGGGTTGAATCAAAAATCGGTTAGTTGACCAGTCCGATCCGCTGGAATGAAACGGTTGCCAGCGAACCGATAAAAAATCGGTCAACGACGACCTATTGATCCATTTAAAATCGGTCAGAAGCGGCCAAATATTTTGCCTTCCAGACCGGTTTGAACAGCTCCAGTGTTTTAAAAATATAATAAATTGTAATATATATATATATATAATTTAATATAAATAAAAAATACATATTAAATATAATGGATATATAAGTTATTATTAGTTAGTTTAGGTATTTGAATTTTAAAATTTAATTATTATTTAATTAACAAGTTTTATATATAAAAATTATTCTATAAAATATTATATATGTCTAAAAGTATTAATAAATTAAATAACGGTTCAACCACTGGTCAGACCAGTGAACCATTGAACCAGTAGCTTGACCGGTTCGATGATCGGTCTGGTTTTTAGAACCTTGATTAAACGCTCCAAAGGTGGTTGAAAGCTCCAACACTAGTCAAAGGGGCGGTGATAATTATGTAACTATGTACATTTTTTATTTATAATGTGGGGGTAATGCACTGTTAAGTTAATGTGCATTTTCACTAGCATTAATGTACATTTTGTCTAACACTATTATACAGTATGTAGCGCGTTGATGTAGTGGTATATTTGTGATCTTTTAATGTGCATATAGCAAACAATATTGTGCATTTTAATTATCATTGTTGTGTATTTATTATATTTTTTATAAATTACATATTTGACACATGAACTAAATTACAATATAATTAAGCTTCTTGAAATTGTTAATAAGTCCACGCGTCTTATCTATTTTTCTAAAAAAAATATCACCCAACCCAAAAAAATCTATCGACGAGTTCAGTTTCCTCGTCCAGAACCTCTTCAGCGGCCTTCAGGTAATTGGAGCTCAGGAGCGCGCCATTCGTGATCTCGAATTCCTACAGCAGGGCAGCCACCAGAACTCCTATGTCGCCTTCTCCTCCAGCAGGCGAGTGCGCAGGGTGCTGTCGGAGGCGAAGAAGATGTAGTGGGCGGTGGAAATTCGAGGAGGATAAATTCGATCTAATGGCTATTATGTATTCTACCTAATGTGTGAGATAAAACATAAAAGACGCCCTAAATGAGAGTAAACTTGTGGTTTTCTTCGACTGTTGGGTTATCCATTCTAATGACTACGATATATTCTTATTTCTTTCGCTGAGAACTATTCTCACTTGAACACATCCCTATACATTATATATATAATGTATAGGGGTATATATATATATATATATATAAGTAATTACCAACTAGAACAAAATAGATCTTCGACGATCATGTAACGGGAACTTTTAAAAGTTTCAAATGAATCAATTGGATATTGTTATGTGATTATTGCACTTACATTGTTGAAGTATAGTGGGAACTTTTAAAAGCTTCAAATGAATCAATTGGATATTGTTATGTGATTATTCAACTTACATTGTTGAAGTATAGCTTTTCGGCCGAGTACGGATAAATCTCAACCTCGAATTGCATGAGGATGGTTGTTCAAAATTGGATCAAGTAAAGGTTGATTCATAAAATAGGAAAATAAAATTCTAAACACTCAAGTCGCAAGTTGTGTTGGTTATTTTAAGCTAATATGAATTCAATTGAAAGCTTGAATAAAAAATGTGTAACCTAAATTAAACACAAGAGAATCATAAAACCACAATAAAAAGGAAAATAAAAAAAAAATGACTAAGCACCCAAAGTCGCGAGATAAAATCAAAAGGCTTCACCAAATGTGGATCTCAGATCAATTACATTGTTCCTAGAGCTGGCTTGCAAACGTGAAATCAAATAATCTTCACTCCTCAATGACCTAATAGGGCTATCGTGCTACCCTAACTCGTGCTAGGAGCATGCAATCAAAAGAATCAATCAACTTTAGCAACTCAATTGACAACAAAATCACATGTTATGTACTCCAAGAATGATAACCTACTTTACTCATGAAAGTTATCGGCTTTACTTAAGAAAAATATCCCAAAAATATGACTAAGCAAATACAAGATAACTTACAAGATCTTTAGTCCTAAATTAGATCCCTCAAATTACTAGTAGCATCCACAATGAGAAATAAGTTGAAAAGTTGTAAACTTAACAGTGAAATAAAACGATAAAAAATGGGTCTTGGAACCCTTAAGTCCCTCAAGAGGGAAAAGTACAAAGCAAGAAGAAAATCTATACACTGAAAAATAGCAAATGAGGTCTTGATGCCCAAATTGTGAAGGACATATTATATTTTTGTACTCCCAAATGCAACTGTTTGTCCCATTTTTATTGCATTTTTCGTGCTCGTTTTGCTTTTCTTTATCCACCGTTTTAGATTGTTTCTAGTTTGTTTCGTGTTTTATTATGTGTTTTTCTTTATTTTGAGTCTTTAGGTGTTTTTTCGTTTGTTTTTTCGGTTTTTTTCGTGTTTTGTCGTTTTTGGTGTGTAGGTCGGGAGCTTCGGACGAATTTTCTCTTCAGGAAAAGTTAGTTTCGAGATCATAATTGGATAGATGGGTTCGTTAGTGACGCGTAGCAAAAAACGGAACTCAATTCCGAGTTTGGACGAACTCAAACGAGCCCGAAACGTAAAATGACGCAGTGCAGTCCAAAGTCGCGACTCGCGAGAGAAAAGTCGCGAGTCTCTGACCAGCTGCGCGACCCCACGACCCGTCAGACTCGCGACTCACGAGTCGCGACTTGTTCGACCCTGTTTTTATTTTTCTTCGTTTTACTCGTTTTAGCTCCGTTTTTCGAGCTCTATATTTAAAAACGACCCCCAGACCTAAGGAACAATCCCCAATATCGTTCCTTTCAATTTTTCTCTCCAAAAGTTCAATATTGTTAGGATAATTTTCTCCGCTTTTTTTTTTTTTTTTCTCTCATGCTTGGATTATTGGACACAAATATATTTGGATTGAAATCTTGCAACTCTTAATCCGATTGTAAGTTTTTCAATTCTATTTTATTATTGTTGATTGGTTTTATGTTCTTAATTCCGGTTAACATGAAATTGAATCTAAGCATAAGGTAATCCATTCACCTAGGGTTAGGGGTTTTGATTCTTGTTTTGAATTATGAGGAATGTGTTTTGTTCAATCTATGCGAGTTGTGTGAATTATAGGGTTAGTTGATTGATCACCATTCTAACCTAGTTAATCGACGTTTAGAACCGTGAGGGGAGACGTCGGTCGATTTAGGCTCGTATAGAGTAGACATGTTCGTAAAAGTATTGTCTATGTGTTGCTTGTTTGAATGAGTTTATCGTTTATGTTTGTGCTCTTGTTACGAAGAGTTATTGAGCATAGCCCTCTAGACGTGTAGGCTTGTTAAATCTCGTAACCGAACAAATAAGCGTTTAACATAGTTTAAGACTTGATGAGATTTCCCGACCCCTAGAACTTCTTCTTTTTTTCTCTAGAAATTTAATTGTTATTTCTTTAAATTGCTTTTCTAGTTCTAGCTTGTTTTAGTTAATTCCCCAAATCAATCGTAATTAGAGTGTTTATGACTTATTTTCTTTTCGTGTGTGATCAAGACCAACGTTAAATTCCGAACCGTCTTCCTCGAGAAATCGACCCAGGGAACGAATCCTTTGATTCGGTACTGGGTAAAAAAATAAAATAATTTGCTACAACAGCAACATGTACTAAAATAAGCACATAATATTAAAAGACGACACTCACAAGCTGGCGTGGGGGTTCGTTGATCACAGATGGCTCGGGGACGAGGTCAGGCGGAACTCGCAAGCTGGAATGTTGGTCTGCTACTCGCGAACTCGTTGGGCGCTAGGGTGCGCAACAGTCTCGACAACTTTCCAATGACTTTTTCGGTCATTTTCCGGCGAGTTTCATCGGTTTTCTGATTACAACAACCATATTTCTAAACAATGTTTTTCTACAAAATAAAATATAAAAAGTGACAAAAAATACACAAGACAGCAAAACAACACGAAAATATGTAAACAAAAAACGACCAAAATAGACCGAAAAAAAAAACCTAAAATAAAATAAAACAAGCACAAATAAAGAATACAAAAAACACAATAATAACATAAACACACCATAAAACCGAGAAAAAGTTTCTAAGAACTTAATTAATCGATAACGTATACATTCATTTTTAGCTAACTATTAATTGATGAAAATGAAACGTTGAAAATTTCTAAAAATGAATATTTAATTTTCAAGAACCATCTTTTCTCAAACAATTATGCCTAGCTAGCTATTTTTCTGAAAATTAAATATTCATTAAATTTAAAGTAATAAATGATGTAGAAGATTTTTTTTTTTTCACAAATTTCGTGATATATATGTATTAAAGGCTCTTTTTTTCCCCTTTCCATATTGTCATGGCACTAATAACCATGAAAACGGACCAGTGCATTCTCGTGCACCGCACCTCTACTGTAGTAGTTGTTATGTTTACTTGTGAAAGTCTCTTGCGGACTTTTATAGCACAAAGAAATTAGGAGTAGTATATTTGACATTTTTGAAGCAGTAGACTTATGCTTATCCGTTGATACTGACATGTTAACGTATCTTCATCAATTATAAGCTTTATGCATAGGGATAAAAATAAAATAAGGGCCTACACATAAACTTTCATATTGTAGAAAGTGAAGAGACATTGTCGTATATGTAGTTCATATCAGAGAAATTATTAGTGTCTATTTAATTCGATTGATCATCGCAAACACATTTTAGTTCGACTAGCTCATAAGAGCTGAGCTCCGTTTGTTCCGCACACTTCAATAAGTGGAGCTCAAACAACTAATAGAGTTCGATTATTATGCGAGTTTAGTCGAACATTTTAGCAAGCAATTGATTTTTTTTTTCTATTTTTTAATTAATAGGTCTTGAGACAACTGCGATAAGTTGGTAAACAAGCATAAATTCGAACATGAAGTATTCAGCTCGACCAGGTTCAACCAATCGTGATTCGGGCTTGAGAAGTTTGGGGGGTTGTATTGCTTCACTCAATATCTTTGGTTTGCTATTCATTCATGCGTGTTTGGCTGTAATTAGCAACTGCAGCTGGCAATGTAGCTATATATCTTTCTAGCCATTGACTTAATTTGCTCCATTAATCAAATTGGACCCCAAATCCTTGCAATTTTTATATCACTCCAAGAATATATGCATGTGAGACGTTTCTGCAACTAGAGTTTCTGCAACTAGATTAAAAAAAAATAAAAAAATACACTATACTAATTTTAAATTACTCAACTTCATGCAACTAGAGTTTCTGCAACTAGATTAAAAAAAAATAAAAAATACACTATACTAATTTTAAATTACTCAACTTCACACATACATGTGATATAATTCATGAAAATTAATAAAACCAATTGGATCGTCACAAATTCAACATAAAAACAATAAAACAAAATCAAATCAAAGCAATTTACTCAACAACATACACNCAACTCAAAAGAGTACTGTCACGCCCAATAGCCAAATTCCACCTAACAATCCCATCCCCACACCTACACTCTTCCCACACCCATTGCCCGACGGATTCCCCGAGGACGGCGCCACCGATTCCCCTCCGCCGCCGCCTCCGCCGCGGGCCCGCGTCCCGTTGGCCGGCGGCGCCGGAGCCGGCGGCCTCGCCTCGGAGAACTCCCGGGGCATGAGGACCCGGTCCACCTGGTACACGGCGAGCGGGAATTCCGCCCGGACGGCGTTGTAAATCGGGACGCTGACGACGCCGGTGGAGATGTTGACCCCACTGCCGACGCCGCCGGAGACGTAGAGGCCGAATACGCCGCCGTCCTGGCCGGAGGCCTGTGTGCGGACGGGGTTGCTGACGGTGCGGAGGTCGTCGAGGGTGTAGAATTTGGGGCAGATGTGGTAGAGGACGAGCTGGACCTGCTGCTGAGTGGTGAGGTTGTTGAGGGCGCCGGCGGGGAGGTTGGTGAAGGCGTTGTCGGTGGGGGCAAAGACGGTCATGCCGTCGTGGGAATTGTTGGCCTGATTGTCGATCTGGACGGCGGCCTGGGTGTCGTTGAGGAGGCGGATGAAGGAGGTGTAGCCGCCCGCGTGATCGAGGATGCCGGTGATGTTGACGGGGGTGGCCCGGTTGGAGGGGGCGGGGGCCCTCTGGGCGGAGGCGGAGGAGAGGAGGAGGAGGAGGAGGAGGAGGGGGAGGAGGAAGAGCGGCGCTGCCATTTTCTGGTGGTGGATTTGTGACTCTGTGTGTGTGTGTGAGAGGGCATGTGGGGTTTATATTGTGTGTTTGGGGATAAGAGCGAGTGTACGTGCTGGAGTTTGTTGGAATGAGCTGGCAGCTGGAAAATTTTTATTATTTTTTTTAATTTTATTTTTTGGTTGGAGAAGGTATTATTAAAATTTTTAACATGTAGTGATTGGGAAATATTCTTTTTGGATCAATTATTATTATTATTATTATTATTATTATTATTATTATTATTATTATTATTTTAAAACAAGATAACTGAAATTAAAAACACTTATTTGTTAGGTTAGAAATCATGATCGGGAGTGGAATAGTTGGATTGTCGTTAAAATCGAACTACTATTACTGACCAACATGACAATATTGTGATCGTGCAATAGTGATTGTACTATATTACTACAATCACATCGTAATCTGCGGCTCTACCATACAGCAACCATCATATTATTGTTGTCGTACCATAATCTATGGACACATTATGACACTGCACCATGCTACTGCATCATATTACAAATACTACTGCAAACACACCATAATCTACGGACACATTATGATACTATCATATTACAAAACATCATACTACTGCAAACGCATCATATTCTATCGATTGCATTATCGACCAAGTAGGCTAGAACAGATTTGTTTTCAAAATTTAGACCATAAAACTTTTATCTTTCTTTTTATTGGCAAGTAGGCTAGAAAAGATTTGTTTTCAAAATTTGGACCATAAAATTTTTATCCTTCTTTTTATTGGACAAATAATAATTATTTCCACAATATGATTGACCCCCTTAAATCTCCAAGATTAGATGCCAATGGAGCATAAAATATATTACCAAAATAGCTTGACATGTAGTATATGAATAAGAATATCGAAAGTATATACTAAATAGGATAAGTTTTACACACATTTTATATTTAAATGCATTCTCTCTCTTGCTCTCTACTTGAACGTTGAAGAGATAGGACATCACAGTAGGAGTTGATCGATCGACTTACATTTAAAAAGACAATAGAGGTTCTTGGAACGAATTGAATTGAAGTGTTGACCATTCACACCACATAAATAGTAAACACAGAAAAATTTCGGTAGTTAACGACTTCTAATTGAAACCGTTTGAACTTTGAACAACCTATATTCACGCTCGAAAAANGAAAAAAAAAAAAAAAAAAATTGTAGTTCGAACGGGCTTTTCACTGTCCGAATAAATTCAACTTCAGAAGGTAAAAATGGAGATGGCGAAAATAGAGGGAATTAGTTGCATACCTACTCCGGAGAAAAAAACATGGCTTATTTTTGTGAATTGAAGATGATAAAAGAAAGTTGAATAATTAGTACAGACACAACCTGGCATAACGTGGCATATATGGCCTACCGCCCATATACGCCCCCATGTATAATCTTATATATATTAGTTCTTATTACAAGTCTAGACAGCCAATGAAAGAGAGGTTTAATTATCAGCTGCTGATAATTTGATTAAGTTCAAATAGTTGTCCCTCAATTAGATTATTGTAGAGTTATGATAAAAAAATAATTTTTAATGTTAAACACTGTACATGATAAAAGAAATAAAAAAAAGGGGCTAGATTGGGGCTTGTACTTCTAGAGATGCATCAATTCAATCTTAAGGCCATCTTTAGCCCTTATCTCTAATCTAGTGCGGACTTTACTCTATTATAGAGTAGAGTGAAACTCTACATTTTACTCTATATCAAATATATTATTTTCTTATTAATTTTTATTTCAAATATATTATTTTTACGTTTGTTGTAAATTTTTAATTGTAATGAAATATACTTGTTGGAATGTGTTAAATTTTTATTCATGTGGTACCATTTTAATATTAAAAAATTATAAAATAAAAATATAATACATCAATAAATAAAAAGTACAAAATCATTTAGAATAATACATTGTACAAAGTTATTTAGCATAAAAATACATTTATTAATATACATTATATAAAAATTTATCATTAATAATACATTAAAAAAAAAGGAAAAAAGATTCTGGCGTTCTGCTACAGTACTGCGCTATAACTGGCGCAGTACTGTTTATTTATCTGATCTAGCGCTACAATATAGCGCTGCCTTGGAGTGATTTTTTCACACTACTTCAGCGTTTTACGCTATTCTAAAGTAGCATTGGAGTGGCTCTAATCTAGTGTGAATTCAGTTTTACCACTATTTGATTTCCTATTCGTTTTGTATAGGTATAGTGAGAGAGAGAGAGAGAGAGATTCAGACTATAGTATTCGTTCAAAAGAATTTGATTTCCTATAGTGTTTGTATAAGTATAGCGAATTGTATTAGTTGTTTGTAATAAATTATATGACAAATAATGGATTTGTATAGTTATTTTGAAAATAGTATGTTGACATGTTATTACATGAAACATCTCTTCTCAAAACACTCTTATATTGACCTTTTTTAAAATTGGCGTTTTAGGCTCAAAAGACTAATTAAATAAGTTCTTTGGTAACGAGTAGTTAGCTAATTTAACGGTTTTAGGCTCAAAAGACTAATTAAATAAGTTCTTTAGTAACGACAGTTTGAATCTTCCGAAAACTCCCCGTGATGAAACTCAATTCTATCGACCCTTGCCTTTAGTAGTTAACTGATTTAACGGGTCAAATCAGTAAATAAGTTCCATCCATTAACTATACACCAATTTGTCTACTTAATTATAAGATTGATTAATATGGTCTTGTTTGGTAATAAGTTTTTTGTGATCAAACTAGAAGTTTTAGGGTAAATTTGAAATGTTACAACATTTAATTTTGTTGTTTAGTAAGTAGCGGTTTGAAAAATGCTAATTTTAGAAAAACTTAATATAAGAGCTCGAGCTCGGCTCGATAAGGCTCGTTAAAATTCGGAAAGAAAATTTTTATATAATTTTTTATAATTCGGCTCGTTAAAGCTCGAGCTCAATTTCTGGCTCGTTTATTTAACGAGCCAAGCTCAGCTCGGCTCGGCTCTTCTCGTTAAGGGCTCGAGCTTCGACTCAACTCGTTTACCAGCTTAATCATAACTAACCATTTGTTGGATGTGGACTAGAAATAAATCTAAACAGAAAATGAGAGAAAATCGAAATGTGAAATCATACATAGTGGGGGTATTACGGTCATTACGTATTCTTACATTCTTCCTGTCTTGCACCTTAAGCAGCCTCTTCCTTTTCACGTATAAACCTCACTGCTCTCCTTAGCATCTCTTCTAATCACAAATCAGAACAAATTTTGTTTTGAGAAATCAAATTGCAAACAATCCGCGGTGATCGAAAAGCCCTAACTTCTGTTAGAAGATCATATTTTTGAAGAATGAGCCGCGGTAGTGGAGGCGGATACGATCGACACATCACGATCTTCTCTCCGGAAGGTCGACTGTACCAAGTTGGTAAGCACTTACACTTCTGGAGAACACTATTTTTACATTATGTGCATTTTTATGCCTTGATTTGGCTAGAGTATGGTTGTTCGGTTGCTTGGTTAGGAATTAGGGTTTATGTAGCTATGCCTGCGTAATTTTTGCAGAATATGCTTTCAAAGCTGTGAAGGCCGCCGGAATAACGTCTATTGGGGTTCGTGGGGCGGATTCAGTTTGTGTTGTTACCCAGAAGAAAGTCCCGGTGGGTTATTTTCTTATTCTCTATGTTTAGTTTCGGTAATTTGCTTTACGTGTGTTGTGTTTATCGTGTGGGAAATGTGTGTGCAGGACAAACTTTTGGACCAGACAAGCGTCACCCATTTGTTTCCCGTTACCAAGTACCTTGGTTTGTTGGCTACGGGCATGACGGGTACCCTTCTGCTTACTTATTATTTCGTAAAATGGGGTCACTAATTGCCATTCTAATCCACTATATTTAGAATTCACTTTTTATGTGGCACTGTGGGGTTAATAGACATGGTAAAGAAATCTTGTTTGGTGAACAATGTCAATCATTTAGGTGCTATTTGTATTGGGTGGCACCGTGATAGTTTTATGAACTGAAGTATCCCATCATCAGAGTTTTTTGGTTGTCAGGGGATGTATTTTCTATTTGTAAAGCCATAATGTTCACTTTTATTTTGCAAGGTCCAAATTTGAATCCTGCTTGTACTCGAGCATTATAATGTCAGAAAGATGTTGAGAATGATATTTACTATGTGAAAAAGTGGAATCTTATTTACTTCTTCACTGTTTTACTAGAATAGATGAGTTGAAATATTTCCTTTACTACCCAGCTGACGCAAGAACTCTGGTTCATCAAGCAAGGAATGAGGCTGCTGAGTTTCGCTTCAGATATGGATATGAAATGCCTGTTGACTCATTGGCACGATGGTATCTTTATTTTGGCAAACCGAAATACGTTTTTAACTATGCTTTCTCTCTTATAGTTAAGAAGCAATTAATCTTGCTTATAGTTATCTCTCCGAGTAATAGTGTTTACACAACAATTATGTTAGCTTGGGATATGTTGCTAATTGGCAGCTGTGTATGACATGCACTCATACAAAGTTTATACGAATATCTTCATGTAAATATTTTTCATAAGGCAAAAATTGGTGCATTTTTTCGCATGTTTAGTTTTAAGTGTATACATTGGAATGCAGGATTGCTGACAAGTCTCAGGTATACACGCAACATGCCTATATGAGACCACTTGGCGTAGGTTTGTTACATATCTCATTTCAATTGCCAAACCCGTGGCCTTCAGTGTCTTTTTTTTCCAAATCATATTGTTCGATTTATTAATTTGCATTTTTTTGGTATAAAGTTGCGATGATTTTGGGTATTGATGATGAGAAAGGTCCTCAGCTCTTCAAGTGCGATCCCGCTGGTCATTTTTTCGGTCATAAGGTAATTTGGTTTTGAATGCTTTATTTGGGTTTCCACACGTGGGATATCTAGGTGTTCCCATATTTTTATTTAAGTTACGTCTAAGAAGATTTCACATTTAAAGAAACAAACTGCTTTTTCATGAGCTCCTCAAAATGGTACGAGATCATTCTTTTTTTTTTTTCCTTTTTCCTGCTGATTGAAGTGAACATTTAGTAATAAGTTGTAAAGACTTTTTTTTCCTAACCTATTTTGGATCGAAAAGATATTTACGTTTGCTTTTGTTTTCTGATAGGCAACAAGTGCTGGAGGGAAAGAGCAAGAAGCTATTAATTTCTTAGAAAAGAAGATGAAGAATGATCCTGCATTCTCATATGAAGAAACTGTGCAGGTATATTATGCATAATATTGATGAGCCCTGATAATTGTTTGCATGTAGGATTTTAACTTGATTGTTTAACTACATTAGGCATTAGTAATGGACATAGCATGTGCTAGTTGAGTATGTTAAATGTTATCATTTACTAGTATGCAAATCTGCTTTCAGAATCAACCCTTGATGCAATGATTATGTGAACATCACAAAGCTTAGATGTTAGATCATTATTTGAGAACATATCTGTAAATTACAGATACTAGTGCATTACTTTCATGACTCATCTAAGCTACCTGCTTAGTCAATAGTTCAAACTGAATCTTGTAAAACCTTGACTTTGACTGCTGTTTTCTCTCTCTCTCTCTCTCTCTCTCTCTCTCCCTCCCTCTACTGTGTATCTACAATCTTCTGATCAGAAATTCTGGACAATGTGCAATTATTGTTATGTTCCTTTTTTCCATGACAAGTAAAGAAGAGCTTGGTAGTTGTTGTCTACTGATAATTTAACCATTTCTTTTGCAGACTGCAATTTCGGCTCTACAATCTGTTCTGCAGGAGGACTTCAAAGCTAGTGAGATTGAGGTAAATTCTTTCCGGGATTTGGTGTTTGAAATTCTTACCCCTTTCCATAATATTTCTTCTTTTCTTTACCTCATCAATTTTTATGATGTGCTATTTTTCTGGTGAAATAAATCTTTTGGTATATGTTTCAGGTTGGCGTTGTGAGGAAAGAAGATCTAGTTTTCAAAGTTCTGTCGACTGAAGAAATCGATGAGCACTTGACTGCGATCAGCGAACGTGACTAACCTTGTCCCGTCTGGCAAATGTTACACTGATACAAGTTCGGGTGCAAACTTTGTTTCGATGATGGATAGAGAACTGAGGATATGTTCTAAATTTGTTTGTATTTGTCATTACACCTCTCTATCCCCTATTCACTCAGGATTATTTCAGTTGATTTATCGTATGAATGGATGGAACGTGCATACTTTGGTCTTGATGATGTCATGGTTTCAGGCTTGGATTATTTCCTGTGTTTTGCCTGCTTGAAATAATTTGGAAGGTAGACTATGCTAATTTGGTACAAGCGATTCAAGCAAATATATGTACGTTAGAAATTCTGTTTTGTCCCACATTTTTAGAGTAATAGATAGAAATTTCCTTGAAATTCTGTTTTGTCCCACATTTTTAGAGTAATAGATAGAAATTTCCTTGGTCTCACATCGATGGATGGTTTCTTTCAAGGATCTGATGGAAATAATTGGCCAACTAATTATTCACTTTTCTTATTACACTCATAAATAAACCATAGGCATGAAATGTAACGTATTTGCATATCTCTAACCACAAACTTAACTAAAAGGGCCCCTTAACAATCGGACCAATTTTCACAACTCTTCTCCACACCTTTCTCAATCTCCCTTTTTCTCTCTACCACCACACCACGTCCATTCCTAATATAATAATAATAATAATAATAAAAAACATCCATTTTGGGCCACAAAATTTTGCCACCATGCAAGCTCCTCCACCTCCGTACGTCAGCCTCAACGGCGGCCAAACCTCCGGCAGCCGCCCTCCGCCGCCTTACCACCGCCAGGTCCCACGGTACAACTCCTACTACCAAAAACCGAAATCCGGCGGAGTAAAGAGCTGCTTCCGTTGCATTTGCTGCTGCTATAGCTGCCTTTTCATCATCGTCATCGTCCTATCCTTCCTCGCTTTCTATTTCTACACGATCGAGCACCCCAAAGTCCCTTCCTACAATGTCCAGGATTTCGAGGTCAAAGCCTTTGACCTCACGCCCGATTTCAGCCTCAAAACCGAGTTTCTCGTGACCGTGAAGGCCGAAAACCCAAACAACAATATCGGGATCATATACGGCCACAGCAGTTCAGTCGGGGTTTATTATTCAAACAGCGATCTCTGCCGAGGGAAGCTTCCGAGTTTCCACCAAGGGCAAAAGAACACAAGTTACATCAAAATCGACCTCATGGGGGAAAGCCCGTTTGGGTCGGGCCTGCAGGAGGCCCTGTCTGAAAGCCAGAAGAACAAGAAAATCCCGTTGCTCGTGAAAGTTCGGGCCCCAATTAGCATTGTCGTGGGGGAGTTCCCTTTGAGGCAGTTCACGGTGTTTGTGAATGTTTCTATGGTGGTGGATAACCTCGCGCCTAACAAGAAAATCAATATTCTGTCGAGCAACACGGCGTATGATTATGAGTTTTGAGGTCTCTCGGGGGAATCTACGGGTCGGGAGATTCTCTCTTTTGCGTTGTATGGATTGGTTTCTATGTGATGTGATGCGTGAAATTTGATTTCACTGGGATTCTTGAAAGAAAAAAAGCTGCAATGTTGAAATATCTAATAGAAATGTGCTTTGTGTGGAAAAACTAAAGACACCAAGAGAAAATCAGGGTTGTGTCTGGTGGTTTAAGTGATTTATATCTTGGCTCGTGCATGCATATGCTCACATGAAAAAGTGATGGCAACTGCACATTGATTTTTTGCTATATTTTTCTACATGCACATTGGTGGTGTTTAGCTCATCTATATGAAGTTTCTAAAGATCTTCATCGTTAGCAACTAGTCCAATACAATTCTAGCCTGTATTGATGATTGAACAGAGCAAAAATCATTAGCACTTAATTTTATAATTAACGAGATACTTGAGGATACCATAGTTCAATATCCTGTGAAATGTAGCATTCTAAATTTCAAGAAATTCAGAGTGCACCATATATACATTACACCTTCCCTATAATCTCGAACAGCTGAAGATGAAACATGGTAAAAAGTAAGTCACCCTACCAAGACGAACTAGTTGGTGCAAAGAAATCCAGTCAACTTGTAATTAGCTTAGACAGATCCAAAAACACGAGCAATCGGTTTTAAATAGCTTAGGCAGATCTAAAATGAGACAACGTGCAGAATATAATATATTACAACAACAAACTCGAAGCTCGAAATAACTTAACTGGGGACGGTTAATTATACGACTCACCCCACTGCCCACAGAGTCGTCTCATAATCTCCTCAACGTGTACAAAGCAAAAAAAATCCACGTCCTGTGCAGAGCCACATAAAACCCGTAAAATTCCAAATCTAGTGGACATTGCATTGTTGCAACAAGGGATGCCCATAATCGACGTACTTATCCCAGAGGGGTTTATACTTCTCCATTCCAATTTTCAGCCAAGGCTTCGAGTTGCCATTAAAATGCAACACAGCTCCCTTCTCTATCAACTGATGGTCAACATTTGTATAGCCCAAGCCCAGCACATGCCATGACGGGTTCAAAGGCTCGGTCAGCCCATAGAAGGTCAAAAGCCCGGGTGGCAAGGTCCCGAGCTTCCACAGAGTCCTGTCCACGTTCTTTTCCTGCCAGTAATGGTATATGCCTGTCACATTCCTTCTCCTCCACTCGACCAAGTCGAAAACATTCATCCCGAAGGCCCACCCGCAGGCGTCTGGGTCAAAATGGTCACGGATGAGCGGGTGTGAGTAGTTCAAGTATTTATGGTACCTATGAAAAGTCTCCATGCACGTCTCGACAGCGCCATTTACGTTTCCATTCAAGTCGAGGGAGAACAGAGGCGAGAGATCCTTCTGCACGACCACATCATCATCGAGAAACACCACTTTCTTGAGGGCGGGAAAAACTTCAGGTATGTAGAACCTAAGGTGGTTGAGCATGGAGAGGTATTTCGGGTTTCGGAATTTGATTGGGGTCCGGCTGTCGCCACCGTGGCCCGAGAAGTAGTAGCTCTGTGTCTCGGAGTCCTGAAGCTGTTTCAAAACGGGAACGTAAGACGCGTTCAGCCACGTAAAATCCTCGAATTTCTGAACGTCGACCGTCACCCCGTTAAAAGTGTTGATTGTGAACCAGGCCCTCATGGCTGCGTAATTCACTTCGTCTGTTACGAGGTGGAACACGACTTTTCCAGGGTTGTCCGAATTCGAGACAGTCGAGTTCACCACAACCGACGTGGCGAGAATGTTGTCTGAGAATATGCAGAAATGATACAAACTGTTGTCTCTCAGTTTCAAAGCCGTTTGCCTGTTGTTCTCCAGTTTCCTCTGCAGGTTGGCGTTCTGAAACCACTCGCTCGTGAGGCGGACCCCAAGGCAGTAGAGGCTCTTCGGGACTTCCTCAGCCGCTATCTGCCCGTATTTCGAGCTCTTCTCGTTGATGGAGCTCATTTGTTCCTCGAGGCCTTGGATCTTGGCCTTGAGCCGCATGATCATGGTGGAGCTGTCGTAGTGGAGCTGCTGAGCCTGGAAGAGCAAAATGGCCATGTCGCGGATGGCAGTTTCGGATTCGGGGGCTGTGAGGGGAGTTCTTCGTAGGGCGGCGTTGGAGAGGAGGATTTGGGAGTTGCGGATCTGGGCACTGAGCTCCCATGCGAATTGCAGATTGTTGCTCTCTTTTGCGATGACGAGGAAGGATTTGGCGAGGGAGATTTGGTCGTTGAGCTGCCGGGTGACCGAGTCAGGGCTCAGCATCTCGTCCGTGATGTTAAGGCCTTCCATGAATTTTTCATGCCTCGAGGACCTCTGCAAAAACATAAAGGACTTGATTTGGAATAATTCTGACATGCATATACTTATCCCTATTTTGTTCCTCATTTAAGAAGCAGGATATTCCTATTATTAAGGACAAAAAACACCCTCAAGCATTCTGCAAATTTTACAGCATATATGGCCTTTGCCCAAAATAACACGCCACACACTAATTCTAAATATCCTCTGCTTATGTGGTGCCTTCAACACGAGTATATGTATATATATATCCTCCAAATATTCCCTTCAACAAAATAGCAACTAAAATAATGGGATTGTGTCTACCCCTGTCAGAGTCACCCCGCATAAGCACATTTTGCATATACCAGAAATTGGCGAGTAGTGCTCTCAATGCTGGTTAGATTTGGTCTTTTGTACTTGTGTATTTTCACTACTAAAACCTTTTTCTTCAAATAAATGAATGAAACTCGTTTGCTGAACTTTCTTCAGACAGAAAAATATTAATGCCTTATGCCCCCAAGAGGAATTCCATCGTCGAAATAGCACAATCACTATAAAGCTAAAACATTTAAGAAGTTATCTTAGTGAGAGTCCAAATCTGTCCTTTTATCAATGCTGTGCATTTTGTCTATTTGACAAAAGGATATAATTTTAATCCTTCGCGACACATTAAGCAACTATTATTTCCAACATAAGATATATTTTAATTTGATAGAATAAATTAATAATTAAAAATTATTTATCTAGTACTAAAATGGAAGTTTACATTTGTTTCCAGAAGCCATTCTCTACAATGACATACCAACCAAACAATGCCTATAAAGCATCCACTTACATGTGTTTTTCTCCATATTCACAGTAGGCCACAAATGATGTTTCCATAAGCAAAGACGAATAAGAATTCTGCAGGATTACTCTACAATTTTACCTTATTTTATAAACTGTGTCCACTATATCTTTCTACACAAGCATCAAAGAGATAATTCAATCTAGAAAATTCAGAAATGTTTGTACCTGGAAACCTCTCCTATAGCATGCTGCCAGAGCAGGTATAGTACTACACGCTTCACTACAGGAGCAAAAGTAAATAATAGAAGTACAAATAGTTTCTAAGTGGGTTGTTTAGGTACATAAAAAAAGAGCGCTACAGAAATGCCATTGAAGCCATCAAGAAAGTATCTTAACAATTCATTACACAGGTTTTTGAACAGCCTGAGCCCGAGCACCTAGAAAAGGACATAGTAACTACAGTAGGAGATAACATAGTAAAATCCTAACATAGAACTCCAAGAATCTTGAATGACAACAGGGATCCATCCAGATGCTGATACAGACACTGTGGACATAAGCTAACTTCTTTTTAATGCATTCTCTTGTTATGATTTTTTTCCACTTAAATGATCCATGTTGCATATCAGTACTCTGTTCTGGAAATGAGATAGATAATCATATTCGACTTATGATGGATCTATAAGGACCTATATTACTTAGAATAAAAATATATGTGTTTTCAAAAGACGTAGTATTGATTATCGTATTATTACAAACTAGAAATATTTCCACTTTACATGACATGGCGATAAGGATTTGGATTTTATTTGCACGGATCACCCATATGCAAATATTTTTATAGGATCCACATAAACAGATCTTTAAATTATTGATGCTATCTACCAAGTTTGACATCCATTACATCATGTTTTTTTCCTGTAAGGATTGCTGATTTGCAGATGACAGACATAAATACTCAGGCCACCAATNGGTTCTTGCGTTTTTCGTCATTATAACAATAAGCACGATGAACTAATTCATTTCCCAGTAATTATTCAAAACATCAGGGAATCCCAACTTGTTCCCAATTAGAAAACTTTTCAACTGTTCAGTTTCCTACTGTACCTTTGTTGATCGTGACAAACATCCTCTAATTCTAACACAAAAGAAAAACCACATGTTGATAAGATAATATAACCAACTCTACCAGCATCTTTGGTAGATAGCACCAAATACTGATTTACAGCTTAGCAGAACCTACATCTTGATATACTCACACCTCCTCCGTACACTCACAATACTTTCTATTTCCAAATTCCACCTCTATAGATTCCCATCAAAAAATGGCAAAAACAAAACTGAACCAACTCGCAAAAGACAAACCACAAGAAATTCATCAAAAGCAATCCAAACACAAAGCTCCAATGACCAAAGAACAAAAATTATCATAATAATATATGAACGCAGCCCATTTTAAGTTGAACGAGCAAAATCAGATCCAATTACCTTCGCGTAAGCCGATCTCGCGGCCGGTTGTTGGTTCTCCCGGCTCAACAGTACAATGAAGAGCAAGATCACTAATCCAAAAAGCGTCAACCAGAAGACATTCGGGATTCGCCGCCTCGCAGGTCGCCGGAAATCTGGGCCCCGTCGTCTCATCTACTCGGAGAAAAATACTGGAAATGGCTACAGTGCAAAAGAAAGCTACCAGCTGTGAGCCTGTGGCTTGCGTGGGGATTTGAGGAGCTTCGCCTCAGCTTTAATGGGGATTTTTGCTTTAGAAATGGAAACGAACCAGAAGGAAGGTCGGTGCAGAGTGCAGTAGAAAGTGTTGAGGAAGGGTTTGTGGAAGATTAACAGATCTCACATATTATTTATTTATTTATTTATTTATTATTATTATTATTATATTATTTGTATAAAAACAGTAATTTCTCTAAATAATATGGTTAAATTTATAAAATTATAGAGAATCAAAATAAATTAAGTTATGCCAAGGCAAAATGAAAATTGTGATAGTTTGTTTTACCAAATCAAAATAATTAAGATAATTCATTTTTTCTTCGTAAAAAAGTACAAAAAAAATGATAATAAAGATATGGATAAATTAATTAGGGATAATATCTATTAGGCTAAAGGTCTTGGATTATACTCCATAATTTATGAGAGGCCATATGATATAGATCTCCTTTCTTCATCTACAAGAATTTAAGCCTATGTTTTGCTTCCACAACATTTTATTTCAATGTTCATTTTCTTTAACTAAAATTTGCTAAGTACCTTACTGCAAAAGGTAGGGAGCAACATAAAAAATTCAATCTTTATTATAGACTTCAAAGCATTAACCACCATTTGTTTCGTCATTTTATGTTTAGTTTGTACTTTAATTTTGTAAGAAATGTAATTTTATAAAATATAACAATGTTTGTCAATTTGTTCCTTTTTAATGAATTGGTAGTACATTATCAATTCTCACAATAAAAAGATAAATACATTTTCGAATAAAACTACATTTCACAATGAAGAGTATAACTTTCTTAACTCAAGATTCATGTTAGCAACTAATTGAGGATCATATTAAGGGGCGATGGGATGTAGAAATTATAATTCCGTTTGATTAATGAATAATCTTTTTATATTCTTTAATTTAAAATTCAATTCAACTTTATTCCATGTTTAATCTTAATCAGTATTATCAATATAATTAAATAACACCAATCTATTATCCTTATATATAATATAAACTTCAATTCACTTTCCATCCAGTTACATATTTTTAACTACTAATCACTTTGAATATTTCTCCTACTTTTACAACATATCGTCTTTAATCATTTCATTTTAAATATTATTTAAACCTAATAAAGCCGAAAGGCTTAGAATTGAATTAAAGTTAAAGTCTTTACCCTAGGAATTAGGTGTCTTAGCAATCGAAGATTTCTACAAGTTAGGTGTTCTTAATCTTAAGTCTAGTGTGCTAATTAATTAATTAATTAATCTAGCTTACATATGTGCAAACATAGCTTGCTAAGCAACCTTTTTGCGCTTTATGTGCAGGCCAAATTTGCGCATAGTTTGCCAAGCGACCTTTTTGCGCTTTGGTGTTCTTCTAGCTAATGGTCGGGTCTGCCTTTTTGCGCTTTGGTGTTCTTCTAGCTAATGGTCGGGTCTGCTTTTCGGGTTTGATTTGAGGTTTGGGTTCGGCTTCGGTTAGGCGATTTTTGACAGTTTCGGAAGCGGTTTCTTGGGCCGAAGATCTCTCCTTGGGGTCGACTTTTGTCTATTGACGTGGCTCAGTTGATCCGCCTTGGAAGGACTCGTGTGTAGCTAGTTTTTCTCTTTTCTGTGTTTCTTTATTTTTTTTTGGTTATTTGTTTAGGAGTCGTGTTTTTAGTTTTGGTCGTTGACCTCTATGGACTCGAGTATGAGTGGGTATTATCCTTTTGAGATCTTTAATTCTCCATTTTTGGAGCTTAGTAGTTTTCTTAGTTTGTGTGTTTGTGTTGCTAGTTCGGTCTCTAGATGATTTCTGGATCTGCTCTCTCAATTTTTAGTTCTCAGTTGTATCATTTAGCTTTGGACTGCTTTTTGTTTGCATATTTGCACGCATAATAAAATCTCTCTCTTTCCGAAAAAAA